>VZTO01009326.1:114970-179491 GCA_013400615.1 Syrrhaptes paradoxus | reverse complement strand
GTTTCAGTGTGACTGACTGTTCCTGCGTGCTCCTGTTCCTTGGGACTCTGCTTGGAGCCAGGCACCTTGTTTTATCCATCACAAAATGACAGCCACTCCATGCCAGCTCTGCAGCCCAGGCTTTGCTGCGGATATCATCCAAGACTAACTGTGAAACAATTGTACAATTTAGGAGACCCCCACGGAATTTTTCCATTCCCACTGTGCACCTGAGCCCCCATCCAAAACCTGCAAAATGTACTGGAGTCTTTTTTTTGGCTGCACCGAGACTTGGATGTGGCCCTTGGTCGCTGGCACCTCTCCAACCTGACAGGCTTTTTCACACATCTGTTAATCACACCAGAGAAACTCTCCCCTCTCCCCTTGTTAGCGATTTCTAAAGCTTGCTGGGAAAGCAGCATGACGGGAGCACAAAGCTGAGGTAGGAGCCCTGGCAAGCTGTGAACCCGAGGAGGGGAAGGTCAGGGTATCCTTTGTGGAAACGATGGTTTCTGAAGGTGCAGTAAATACAGGTAGTAAATAACAGAATTGCAGTGGCTGAGCAACAAATGCTGCGCTGTAGGGATATCCTGCAGGCTTTGGGACTTTGGGATAGCGATGGAATTGCCTCCCAAGTCCTTGGCCTGTCTCACCTCATTTCTCCTTTCTTTTTGTACTTCTCTCCTTTCTTGCCTGATTTCTCAGTATTTTTATTTCATTGTGGTCTTCTGGTCTTGCCTCGTGCAGTAACTTTTCTTTTCCTTTCATTTCTCCAGTTCTCTCCATAGCTATGCCAGATGCTCATGTTGCACCTCTCTCCTTCGCTTGTTCTGTCCTCTGCTCCTTCTGAAATATTTCTGCCTCATTCTCTTTTATTTTCTGTTAGTTAAATTCTCTTTCTCTTGCGACCTAGACCTACTTCTTTATTTTCCTTGTATTTTCTTTTTCTCTGTCCCCGGAGTCCCTGAGCTGTCCCTGCTTTCCAGCTTCTCCACTCCTTCCATTGCGAGCAGCCCTGGCATTCTCCAGTTTCTCTCCCTCCTTTTGCTCTCTTTTTGTTTCTGTACTGAATTCATCCCATCTGTCAGCTCCTCCTCTTCCAGCCATGAGCACACCCCATGCCTGTGGCTAACCCCACCACCATCACCATCGTCACCATCATCACCACTGTCACCGCCACCACCGTCAGCCTCTCGGGCTGACCCTGCTCCTGTTCCCTTGGCCATCCCCGNTCACCACCACTGTCACCGCCACCACCGCCTCTGCCTAGCTGGTCCATCTAGCCTCCGGGGCTGACCCTGCTCCTGCTGCCTTGGCCATCCCCAGGCAAGGTGAAGCCTTCGACCTCTGGTGAAGGTAATGGGTGGTGCCTGTCCAGCACCTCTGGAAAGGAACATCTCTGCCTTCCACGGGGATAAGACACACATTTCCAGTCCAGTAACATCCAGCAGCCTGTACTCGTGTCTATGTATGGAAAAGTTATTTTAGATTATTTTTACAGCAGGACTCTTAAAAACCCAGGCAGCAGGCTCAAAAGGAAAACAAAAAAGAGATATAATAACCAATTTCCAGTTAAAGTAACAAAATTAGAACCCCTAGCAGTCTCAGAGCAGTTTCAGTAATTTATGAGACCTATGCGAGCTGTTGGTGCTGTGATGCAGTGGAGAGATTTTATCCTCATCTTCTCCTAGGCGTCTCTGCCTTTGGGGACGACATCCTCCCCGTCGCTGCGGCTTACCTGCCCGCTGTCTTTGCACGTCAAACACAAGTGCGGGGCAGCAGCACTGGCAATGCTTCCTGCTCTAAAATGCAGACACAGGAAAGGCAGGTCAGTGAGCGGTGCCTGTCCCTGCAGCCCCTGCCGGCATCCCCAGGCTCTGTGGGGTCGGTGTCCCCGGAGAAGCGTGCCGCTAGCTGGAGCACCCTCGGGACACACACAGCGCAGACCTATGGGGCTGTACTTCAGTAATGCCTGGTCATTTATTCCTATCCCCGTTGTTCTCTCCCATGGTGTAAAACACTGTGTGAAAGCTCATACGGGCCAAACCCTCTAAGACTTCTGGGCAGATGTCTTCAAGCCCAAAGTTCCTAATTGCTTTAAATCCCTTCTTCCTTTTCCCTGCAGTTGGGGAAATAGCTCTGCTGAGTTCACTGTTTCTTTGAATATTTGCCTACAATTTTAGAAAAATATTGCAGCAGTCCGTTCTGGACAAAGTTTTTTATCACATTTTTCAGCCACCTGGCCAGTCCTCCACTGGGCTGAGCAGCGCAACGTCTGGATTTTCTCCCTGCCTCTCTCTGTCGCGTGCATTCTCCTAAGGATTATTTCTCAACATTTCAGCAAGCAAACACCCTCTCGCCTCCCCCCGCCCAGCCACAGGCACCTTCCTACGTGGGCCCTCACTCATCCCCAGGGAAACCAGTTCTATTTTCCTTCCCCAGAAGGAAAGAAACCAGCAAAAGAGCTCATCCCACCACCTCGCTGCCGTCCCAGGGGTTGGGGCAGTACCCGCTGGAGTTGCTGTAGCTGGAGGCATTATCCGGGGAGAGGAAACCTTGCCAGGCATCCGCCGTGCCGGGGTCTCGGGTGGGGACGGATGGCTCCAGCCCCTGGGTGCTGGATCCGCCACTCCGGTGGGACACATCCCGCTCCGGCCGGGCCGGCTGCTCGTGCTTGGCAACAGAACCAGCAGCTGACCGGGCACTGAAAGCTGGCTGCGGTGCCGGCGTTGCCACGATGCCGGTGGGGCTGGCAGGCGACGCGGGGGAGCTGGTGGCAGCTGCGGGAGAGGTGGGACCTTGTCCAACACAGAGACAAAACAAGAAGCAGGGAGAGAGGAGCAGAAGTCTATTGTTGTCTGTTTGTTTATTTCTAATCCCACGTGGTGCTAACATGTGCCAGGATCATAATAGTGTGGGGTTTTTTCTTTTATTTTCTTGTCACTTAAGTAGGAACCCAGATGGAAAGTAAAGCAGCAAAGCCCACTGACTAAATTATATTCAAGTCAAATAATTGAATCTCGGTCTCAGTGCCATGCCAGAAGTGCTGAGAAACACATCTGACTGTAGTATAAGGAAGTTTGTAGAGCATTTTACTGACCAGAGGCCACCTAATAACTAAGTACATACCTGAAGGGCTATGGTCACATTTAGAGACAAATGAATTCCTTTGTGTAGACAGCATTGCTCATTGCGCTTGCTTGTCTTCAGGAGCTGAGATTTTAGGTAAGGTATGTTGTATTTTAGGGTTTGCTTTGGAATTGTAAGATCTGATAACGCCCGTTTATCTTTCTGGTACCCTCCCTAGGACTGGCTCCATCACCTCAAGGAGGTCACCCCGGCCATCGCCCATCTCCCTGATGGGAAGAGATCAGGTCCCTCCAGCTTTGGGTCACTTGTGTTCAGCGCTTTCCCAGAAGCAGCTGGCGAAACTACTCTGCGGGGAGCGGTCGGTAAGTAACCCTGTACCTTTGCTCGCCTTACCTGCGGGACGTGGGTCAGCCGGCTCTTGCGAGGGCACAAGGGTCACAACGTTGGGCTTCTTGGTGCTGCCAGCAAGCGGTTTGTTTTGCCGTCTCTGTGCCACGATAGCAGATTCGATCTTTGCCCAGTACACAAAGTATGACTGGACGATGGAGATGCTGTTAAAACATAAGTAGGCAGGAATTTACCGGCTCTGTAGCATTAATAAAACATCCGCCTGGTTAGCTAATCACAAGGACTGCTTTAATCTGAAGGCAGAAGCAGCACAAAAATATTTTAAAGAATTAGCCCATCACACGCTTTATACCACAAATAAAAGATACTGGGTGAAGAATCACCACTTATAATTAAGGCCAGTCAAAAACGTGTGTGGGAACTTACATTAAAAAAAAAAGAAAAGCTATTATATTCATTGTGTTGATAGAACTACATTTGGAAAACTTGGAATAGCTCTGCTTATAATCTTCTGTAGGCAGGGAAACAACAGTGGTATTTACTAATTAAAACAAGTCAATGTAACTTGTACAAACAGCAGAATAGGTAAGAAAAAAAATAGTCTCTCTTCTCAGCCCTGGGATATTTGAGCCCACCTCACCCTTCGCTTTAGCAGGAGCTAAAGGCTGCTCCTGGCCAACCATTCACCCGGGGAGCCTTGTTTAAACTGGAGATTTTGGGAGAATTTCAGCTCAGATTGCTCAGCTGCTTCTGAGGATTAGCTAAAGGGAAACCAACCCTGGTTTTCGTAGAATGGAATCATAGAATGGTTTGGGTTGGAAGGGACCTTAGAGATCTAATTCCAATCCCCCTGCCAGTGCCAGATGACTCTGATGAGGGATTTTTAAGCCCAACAAGGAGTTTTCCAGATGCTGTGACAGAGAGGAAAGGGAGAGGCTATCAGAACTCAGCTTGGAGGGTCAAAAGCCAGAGGATGAAGGAAGCATCAGAGGAAGTAGCTAGGAATAGGCATTGTTGCGTTTGGGTTGGTTTTATTCAGTTTGCTTGAGTTTTATGTGGTTTTAATAGTATTTCCTGGTCTAAAAGAAGAGGGAAAACTGGAAATGCTGAGCAGCAATATTTTTGTTTCAGTCAATTTGTGTTGTATTGTGATGAGATGCCCAACCCATGGAACTCACCAGGACGCTTCTGTTTTGGGGAGCAGCCAAGGATCTGGACAAGCAGCTTCTAAGCAGTTTTGTAAAGTCAAAACATAACAACTTAATCTCTTCCAAAATGAAAAATCACTGGGCTTCCTCTAAGACAGCCAGTTAGAAAATGTTTCATTTCATTCCAAATCAGAACCAAGCTACTTGGGCAGTTTGGTACTTTGGCCCAGAACAGGGATGTCAATCTTCGACCCAGTGCTTGCTCTCTCTTCCTGCTGTGAATAATTCTGTTTACCTTTAAATTTTTTAAAAACACTCATTTAAATTTTTTTTAAAGAAGTGATATCCAATATTATCTTGTAGACAGGGAAACCCTGTGGGCTGTGTTATTGTGAAAGACAGGCAACATGTCTGAAAGTGAGAACAACACGGTTCTCTCTTTCTGGCTTAATATTTCTATTTCCTAAGTGCCTAGCCTGTCATCTTCCCATGTGTTTATTCTGAGGAAATAGTGACCACGTCAATAAAAACCAGTGCTACCCAGCAGGTATAAGTGGCAATTGATGTACCAGCTGGGATCCTGTTGCAGTGTTTGATAAGTATTTAGCTGGAAGGGGTTCAAGATACATAAGCCACTGTGCTGGATAAGTATGATGGAAAAATAAAGCCAAGGCTTTAACTGAGAAGACACAAATTCTGTTTAGGAACCAGCATGTTCTTACAAAAACTTGATGTCTCCAATGGGTTGGTCTGGTGCTTTCCATACGAAGGAGAGGTTTCTCTTCAGCGACTTGTCCGAGTGGGTGACAGTGTCACCCTCTTCAAAACAAGTCAGCAGCTTGGAGCCAGGGGGAATGAAGATAAAGGTTCCTGCGATTTCGTCGTTAGACACTTTGCGAGCTTGAAGCAAAAAGCCCATAAAATCCCGGGTGCTCCTCACTGTCACTGCAAGACAAAACACGGGACACGAAGGGATTTGTGTCGTAGTTATGGGGTGAACTGTTTGCAATGGAGTTTCAGTGGTAACACTGAAATCAAAAGAAAACCCTGTATACACATATTAAAAAAATATTTATTTTGTCCTCATAGCCTGTCTTGGACATGCTGGATGCAGGAGGCCAGACTTTAACTTTGCAGTATGTAATTGCACAGAAAATTTGCTTGAGTCTTTCCCCCCCCCCCTTGATTTAAGCTGCTGGCCACATTGTGTTTGGGTACCACCCTGCACTGGGAGCAGTTATCCCTTTTCCCAGCCCTCACAAAGATTAATACCATTGCTTGAGGTGAGTTATCATGTAGTTTTCAGATGCAGGATTGTTTCTTCTTAAATAATTGCTCCTGGGAGTCAGGAGCACGGACCAGAAAGGTGCTTTGCTCAGAGTGCGGGGTTTAGAGCCACAACTGAACGTAGTTTGCAAATCTGCCCATAAAACTGCCCCAGGGTAGAGCTGAACACTGCTGTGGGGGTTTTTCCATGGCTGGGCTAGGACACAAAGCCAGAATTTGTTCCTTACCTGGAACCTTGTCTCCCGGGGAGAAGAAGGAGACGTTGGTGCGGAGGGTGACGTGGTTGTTGGTGGGGCTGCGCAGCTGCGCCTGCAGGTGCCGCGGCATCATGTCGGAGCAGGCGGAGAGGCTCGCGCCCTGCGAGAAGGCGGCCGCACAGGACACCAAGCACAGGGTTGTGCATGCCCAGCCGGTGACGGCGATGTGGGATCTCCTGCCCTCCATCTTATGGCCGCAGACAAGGGGCAGGTTCACTTCAAAGCAGTGGTTTTGGCAGCCCGTGAGCCCGGCTGGTGCCTTTGAATTAACAGAGCTCCAGAGCTGCCCTTCCCGCAGCCTTTAAATGAAGAGAATAAATGATCTCTGTGGCGCATAGAGCCGCTTTGGTGAGCCACAGAAGTTCACGTTTTGAAGTAAATTGTAGAGGTTGGGAGGGGAGAGAGCAAAGTTGCCCACGGGGGCAGCGGTGGGGAAGATTTGCTCTGACCCATGGAAGCACGAGGCATCTTTGAGCAGCGTCACAGCTCAGAGGTGCTGGGCTGCTCGGGACTGTCAGAGGGGCTGTGCCAGCCCTGCCCACCCGTCCCTGGCCACCCAATGTGCCCTTCTCGGTCAGGGCTTGCAGTTCTCACAAGGCGGCAGCGATACTGTCTTTGAAATCAGCATTGTAAGCCTGAGATGAGTGTGCAGATGAACTTTTGGCTAATGCCAAGGTCCTTATTTTCCAATTTTTAATCCAAACAAGTATTTATTCTTGACATGGTAGAAGCTTAATATTTGGTATGCCATGTCTCAGCTTTAGTGGCTGGCACAAAACACATTTCCAGATCAGCTAGAGTATTTTGTTATTCTGATTTTTTTTTTTCAGAATATGCTTTTGAACATGAAGCTGCAGAACAAGCGCCCGGTATTATTGTGAGAGGCAATGGACCGTGTAAGGCAGGTAGCCCAGCTTTTAACGTAGCTCTTTCTAACGTCTTTTCAACTTTTCAGCTTTTCCTGGCTTTGACTGCGCTGTGCTTAGTCAGTAAGTAGATATAAATAAATTGGAGGAAACCAGAGGCTGAGGAGAGGTCTAGCTTACACCCTGCTCATGGGTCAGCCTCCCCCCAGGTACGCCCAAACCTCCCTCGCTGGACGGTATTTCTTGCAGGACCGCACGGAAGCCCCTCTGAGCTCTTTCCCTGGGGAGTTTCCCAGGCTGCGCTGCCACGTCCCGTCCCTCCCCAGCCACCCACCTGCACCCCTCCCCACCAAGCAGTGGGGAGCAGGGTCGGAGTCCCCAGTCTGGGGGTGCTGCCGCTCACTTACCCTGGGACACGTCCGCCGCCAGGCTGGCTGCTGCCACTCCCCCCCGAACCTGCCCCAGACCCATCCTTTCAGGGACAATCTTCGCTCTCTCCTCTAATGGGAGGCGCAGCAGCTGTTACCGCTCATACCCCCCACCCACGGCAGCTCTCTGCCAGTCCCCAAATCCGGCCTTAATCATATTAGTTTTCCTCTTCGTATCCCAGCCACCTTTTTTTTTTTTTTGTTTTTTAGTCTCCAAGCTTCTGCAATGAAAACAAAAGGCAACTGGCAGAGGGGGGCTGCAGAAAGCCGTGGGGTTTGCGCAGGACACCCTGGGACTCCTTTGCAGAGACGCAGGAGGATCAGACTCCTGCTTGCCCCATTACCCTCCCCATGTCCCCCCCCATCATACTGAAGCTTTGCAAAGCAAAGCCACGTCAGCTCCCTCCGGTGCCTGAGCCCCCAGCACTGTGCCCTGTCTCTCGTGCTTACACGGGCGTTATCTGGGCACTAGAAGCAGTGTTTTTCTAGAAGGCCTGGGAAGTGCATCCCACACACCAGCCCTGCCAGAAGGAGCCATCAACACCCCATAAACCTGCAAGAGCCAGGACATGGGACTAAACACCTGATGTGTGTGACTGTCCCTGGGGCAGGAGCTGCATTTAAGGCCAGGTTGTCACCACTGCTCCTTGCCTGAGCCATGCTGCAGCCGTGCCACTACCTTGGCTTCCTGGCTCCTCCGCAGATCCGCCTCATCCCTGCAGACCGCCCCAGTGATCGGGACTCTCAGACAACCCTGGTCACCACCGCCAGGCTCGCCCCGCTCCCTGCCAGCAGCTCCTTTCTCACAATGGATGGAAATTAGGGTCCAGTTTCTCGTCATCGTTAGAGCTACCGTTGGGAGATGCTGAATGTATTCCCAGCCTGTTGTGGCCCCGGGTTGGGCTAGAGGAGCGGAGTAACACCTCCATCGGCTGCCTGGCTTTCCTTCAGACAGCAGACCCTTCAGAGGCAGTGTCAGATGTGCCCCTGCCACCAGGAGAGGGGCTGGCCCCCCAAGGAGAGATGGAGGGGCAGAGAGCGCTTGGTGCCCTTCGGTCCTCCTCCTCGGATAAATGCCTGTCTGACAGCTGAGCGAGTTCACCTCGGTGCTCAGGCCGCTCTCCCCATGGGACACTGCGAAGCTCAGTTCTGTCCCCTGCCTAGGGGAGCTGACACCACCGCGTTTCATTTCTGCAGCTCCAGTGGTGCCTATATTTGGTCTCACTTGGAGTCTGACCAGGGTGGGGGTCTGTGGAGCAGGCACCGTGGTGACCTCCCAAAAACTTGTAGGCAGGCTCGCAGACACCCCAATTCCTGGTGCTGTTCCCATCCGCCTGCCCTGCTCTCCAGCCCGTTCTCAGGAGCGGAACAAAATGCTGGACTGGCGCTGAGGTGCTGCTGCTGGTGGCCCAGCTCCCCCCTCTTTAACTGGTTTGGAAGTGTGGGAACTGGTGGTACGGGGTCTCAGCAGACAGCTCTCCTCTGCACCTGAAAGGGGTCTTCTAGTCACTGAATTTCAAGATACAATGCAAGTCCTAACAGTTTTCTTTTCTTTTGTCAGCAGAAGCAGAGAGCCTTAGCTAAGCAATCCCTCGCTTCCAATCCCAGGGAAAACGCCAAACGTGCCTCGACCGTTCTGACACAGCGGCCAGGTCTGAACACAGCATTCCAGGGGTGTGCAGCGCTCTGTGTCACAGCGCGGTGTGACAGCATCGCATGGGCTCCTTCTGCTGCTGCTGCACCTCGGGCACACGTCTGCATTGTGCCAGCTCCAGCCAGGAGCGTTTCTCCCTGGCTTCCACCCCAGGGGAAAGCAGCAGCAGGAGGGTGCAGACGCCAAAGCAGCGTCATTACCGTGACATGAGCACCTACCAGCAGCCCCAAACTGCGTGTGAAAATGCCAAGTGACAGGCAGATGTTTCCAGTAAGAAATACAGCCCTCTCCATCGCCCCGGGTTGCGTCACCCACCAGGACAGCATTGCCTCAGCCTTCTCTGGCCGGAGCTCTGACCTGCCGGAGTCAGCTGAGCTCAGCCCAGCTCTGCGTATCGCTGTGACGATGGGGCCCAGACAGACACCAACAGAGCACGTGGCACTGCTGTCACTGGAGAGAGGTTTGCCTTTTTCCTGTCATAAATTTCTTTATTAGTAGGCAGCTGGTTAAGGAGAAGGGGACATAAGACAACTTACACCCTGCTTTCTCAGCAGCATTTGTAAAGCAGATTTCTAGAACAAAGAAAACCACAGCTGGGATTTTCAAATAGCACTAGGTAAAATTGTGCGTGCTCTGTAACAGCCTGATAGTTCGATGGACTATAAACCATATAACTGGAAATTTCATCGATGCAGTGCACAGAATAAGTATAGACCCAGTGACATACCAGGTTCCTTGATGCAGAAACTTTCTCCTTGTAGATTGCTTCTAAATCTCCACATTGTCAGGGCTAGACAAGGACAGCGGACATGGAGCAGGTTGGGTGGAGATCAGTATGTAAAATGGGCACGGATGTCAGGAACCCAGAGCTGGCACTCGAGCAAGCTGTTTGCTTTATTGTCAGGTTGAGAAATGCTTTGCTACCGCATGATAATCAGGGTTATAGCGAGTTACAAGTCCTTCCTGGTCAGCTAGCAACCACCTCAGTCCTGTGAACAAAGTTTTGGGGAGTTAGAGAAGAGTGGGTAGGTTGGTCAAACAGAGAGCGTGAAGGTGGCAAGAGTGAGCTGGGTCCCCGTCACAAGGAACCAATCATTAAACCAACAAAGCTGGAAGCTTATAAGAATATTAAGAATTATTCTTATTTAAGAATATTTCAGGTCATCTTTAAGACTGAGAGTAATGGCCAACTGTAGGAGAGTGGTAAAACTCCACAACAATCCCACAGGGAGGATGAAGAATAATGCCTGCAAACTGCCATCTCAGGGTTGAGCTGTGCACGCCTGTGGCTCTGTGTTGGGGGAGGGCAGGGAAAAGGGGACGCTTCCCTGACACCTAGTCAGGCAGAAGGTCAGCAAAAGTACTGGCAAGTCCTTCTGTTTCTATCCTCTTGGCTATTTTTTGCTGTCTTGCTAACTGAAGTTCAGCAGTGGATTCAAATGTTCCTGCTGGGAATGAACCAACACACACACAGCATATTATGTGGCCTCCTGAGCCTCCTTCCCTTACAAATTCAGCGTAAAACAACAACAAAAGAAATCCACTTGATTTGGTAAGGACTGCAGCCTGGGCAGCTGTTCTGCATGGGGAGAGGGGGTTGAGGAGAGAGAGAGACAGTGCAGGGCTCTCTGGCTTTTGGTAAGGTCTGGCAACAAATAGTTTGATAACTGCTTTACTAAGTCAGAACAAGCGGAGGAATGCAGACAGCAAGTGAAACGTAAATCCTTTGAGATGCTGGGCACTCCGCATCTGTAGCATCGGCCTGAGCCCAGACGGCTTTTCCCACGGCACGCTGCGCAGAGCAGCATCCGACCCTGCCGGCAGAGAGCAGCTCTCCCTTGCCGTCACTTGAGCCGGTTTATAATTTCCTTACAAGAAGACACTCCTCTTTCTAAAGGCTGTTCTCATGAGAACTGTTTGCGTGCTGTTAGATAAAGGCAAGGCCAGGCAGGTGGTGCAGTGGCAGCGCCGTGTGGGAGCTGCCCTGGGCTCCTCCGTACCCACGGGCTAGCGGAGATGTCCGGGGGCCATGGGGTCCCTGTGCAGCACAACGCAGAGTCACGACAGCTCAGCCCAATGCTGCTGTGTGGGGCACTGACACCTAAATGTGCAACAGTCCTTCATGGCAGTTCAGGAAAAGCCGCCTCCTGTCCGATCTCTCAGCCTTGGAGAAATCCTCGGCACAGGAAACTGAGGCTCTGAAACAGCTGGCTCCACAGTTTGCTTTCAAAACCGACGCTGCGCTGTCATGTTAAAGAACAGGCATTGCTTTGGTGCCATCAAGAAAACAGTCAAAAGCCATCGCTTTGCAAGCTTTCATGCTTTCTTGACTACTGTGATCAACACAGCTGAAACCTGCAGCTGTGGGGCGACGGGTGCGAGCCTTCGGGCTCCAGGGGCAAGTTCCACGCAGCAGGACTGCAGGGAGCTGTTTTGTCCTTGTAATGTCATGAAAAAGATGGAAAGAACTCAAATAAGTAACGTCCAGTGGCTTGCATTAGATTCCCTTTGAACTAGGCACCAAATTGCAGAGCTGAGTGGCCACCAGTGGACTAGGATCCAGGTGTCACTAAACTGCAGCACTGAGTGGCCACCTGTGTGTGCCTTTAAGGCAGCCCTTTCCCAGCATGCCCGCTCCCTATATATGGGGCACTCCAGGTGGCTGCCGGCTCATTAGTAATCTGGCTGCTGGCTGCTCCATCCGGTGAGTACTTACCTCCTTCTTCCAGCCTTGATTTCTCTGGTTTCTGTAGGCTATGCTGCGCTGCTGTTCCAGCTGGGTTGTTGTTTGAGGAGATGTGGTTTAATTTGGCTTTTCAAGGGCAAGAAACTCCCCCTGGGTGTGGGGATGTAGCAAATCCAGAGTTAGCAGCTCTTTCTGGAGTCTGGGAACTGGGTGCATGGAAGGAGGTGGAGGGAGCAGTGGTTGAATGGCCTTGGTTTCCTGCAGTGAGCACATCCCATGAGGGTACTGACCATGTATGTGAATGCAGCTTCTGCCTTTTATTTGTTAGTTTGGGATTTTGGACTACTTCATTTTGGGTGTGTTCTTCTGAGAGAAGTGAGGGACAAGCACTTGTGAGTTGCTCAGGAGTGTTTCATTGTCAGCCCTTGCCTGTGCGAGCTCGGTCTGCTGGTAACGCTGCTGTATAGCCAGGAACTGGGGCAAGAGCATTAGGATGTGGTGAAGGAGGTAGCACAAAGGACGTGAGCATCAGTATCTCACACTGGGTTTTGTGTGTGAAGATATGTTGCACCTGTAAGGGTGTATTTGTATCTCCCAAGGGGATCAGGATCTCATTAGGCTGAGTCATTTTTAAGCATCAAGGGTTTGTGAAATACACGATTGTGCTTTGATATTTACCTACATCTGTAATGGGATGGCTCACGTTAAACTCTGGAGTGTTCTGTGCGCTGCTCTGAAAGCTGTCTGGCCAGTGTCTGCTTTACTTGTAACTGCTATGTTGTCATACAGAGTGAACCAAAACAAAATGTAAAGATACGCAAGATAAATCTAAGATAAATGTTTTCTCTAACTCAAAGCAAACTACATTCAAACACTGGGCTGCCTAATTGAAGTCAAGCTTAAACGTTCACTTGATTCAAACACAGAGGAGGAGAATTGAATTAAGGGGAAAAAATCTTGTAAAATGTACACAAAGGTCAGTGATTGTGGGAAGTCAATGTTTTAATTTCTTTAGTTACTTTTGAAATTTGAATGTGGATTACAACAGCTCCTCTTTAATGCAAATTTTCTTATCTATCTTACATTGTAAATAGTGATTTCATGATCTAGAATACATTTAAAACCCTTGGCATTTAAACTATGTAGCATTTTCCAAGTTCAGAGTTTAATATGCGATTAGACCATTTGAAGTAGCGGATCACAGCTAAAAAATGTTCCAGAACTAGGCTTGTAGGAATAGAACTGCAGTTAAAAAGTTAACAATGCAAACTCTTGAGTGCAAATCACAGTCTTTGCAAAATGTGTTCGTATACGTGGAGGAGAGGAGAAAGAGGGAGAAGGAAGAGGANGCATTTTCCAAGTTCAGAGTTTAACCCCATATTAATATTAAAAAAAAAAAAAGACCCAGACAGTCTCCAGGAATGAAAGCACAGGGTAACCTGCCAGCTGTATACAGATGGCAAAACAAATGAGAAAATGCATGCACCGCTTAGAGGTACATACTTTTCTTTTAAAAGAAGTCACTGAAGAGCAAGTTGGTGATTTGTACTTACATCCTGGACCCTTTCCAACCCTTGTCAGAAAATTATAAATTATTGAAGCATTTTATAAAGTAGCATCTCTATTTGTGCGTGTTCTGTAGTGGCTTCTGATGTGTTTAATGGGGAAAGGTTAACTACTGATGGCAAAATAATTTAGAATTATTTCTTGATCTTAAAAAGAAATTAAAAATTGCAGCCCAAACATTCTCTCTCCCTTGGATAACTGAAATGTTCTGCTCGCATTAGAGCTACTGCTACTTGGAAAGAATAGGCCAATGTTATGCGCACACAATTGTCTTGTGTTCATCCATCCACAGCTACAAGTATTTTTGTTCCTCGAGGCACTATAAACTGCCCAAAGAATAAAGCAGGGCTTCAAAAACCTCATTTAAAAGAATTGGCTAAATAACCTCACCATCAGGCACATTGCCCTAACTTCTAACTTTGTCCTGAGGAACAAGAAAACATTCTGAATTATCTGCATGTTAAGTGCAGTAAGCCAGACTAAGAAATATATGAATGTTCACAGTTTTAGTTTGTTTTTTTTTCTTGGCTGACTGCACATAAAAACAGAAAAGGTGTTTTATTAATTGGTATAAGTCTCCATCTAAAACTGAGCTGGATTTACTCACTGAGCTTTGATGACCTGGGAGTATTGTTGCAAAATAGAAACAAGCAAGCTCTGACTCCGTTGCCTGCACAGAGGTTCTCCTTCCCTGATGCATACCCCACACTATAAGCTTCATGTATTTGTTCTCATTTCTGTCTAGCACGTGAAGATAGAGTCTTTATAGGAAGATGGAACTAGGCTGGGGGGAAGTGGATGGCAGAAGGAGTAAACTGTCTGACCAGGATACGTACTGGCATGCTTACAAAAGCTTTTAGACTCTTCGTTTGTTTTCAGGAGTAGCTTGAGCTATTAGTTAAAATTGCTTTTTATTGAATAAGTCCTTTGTGTTTGGTAGAGACTGAAGGGGAAAAAAGGTAACGGCAAGGTGAGGTAGGGTGGGGGGTACAGACACAGGCTGGATGAGGCTTTGGGCAACCTGGGCTAGTGGGCAGTGTCCCTGCCCATGGCAGGGGGTGGAACTGGATGATCTCTAAGGTCCTTTCCAACCCAAACCACTTTGTGATTCTACGAAGCTGCTCCCTGCTGTTTTGGCATACCAACTGAGAGCTTTGCACCTGTGCCTGACCTCCTCAGCTGGCACAGAACTTTATTTCACCCTTAGGGCTTTTCTCCCACGTCATTCAATTCTTTCCCCACCCCTAACTGCTGAAGTATCACTGCTACTTCCCTTTATTCAATCCCCAATTCAAGATTTTTTGGGCAGCTGAACTTGATGACTCTGACAAGATTGGCATTTAAAGCTGACCCTGCGTTTTCCAAAAGGGACAGGTCATTGTCACCAGAACATTAGATTTTCCCTTCCAAACATCAAACTATTGTTTTGCCATCAATACAAGGCTGTGATTTGCAATCACTCCATGTCTGCTTACCTTCCAATCAGTATTTCTCTAACTGTCAGCATAATTAAAAGAGCTGTTGCTTTGAATTAGTCTTGCAGCACTATTAATGCTTTATTTTTTTTTCTGTACAGTGCAACAAAGCAATGCTTTGAAACAAAAACATTCAGGAAATTTACACTGGTTTACATTTATTTAAAAAAAATATTTAAACATTTGTGTTCACCTGTGGATTATTAACTACAAATCAAATAGGGCTCATCACTTCAAAGAGGTTCCCAAGTACAAAACACAATCGTGGCATCTTCACATCCTCCTCTTCTGTGTGCTTATGTACAACACTGTGAAAAGGAGAAAGCAGCACATGTAAGAGGGCCCTGGTACATAACACCACAGAGGCATTTTTAGGAACCTGGGATACTCATCAACCTATGATAAAAAGCAAATCTGTCCCGCAGTGGGGCAGGATGCTAATTGTCTTTGATGTGCAGTAAAATCCACCCACTGTGCTGAGATATTCAAAGACTCAACAGTAAAGTGCAAGTGATTTTCTTGACTGGAGGTAAAATCTTTACTCAAAGATAAAAATAGCCTCCAGTACTAATGAACAGCATTGATTGAGGTCTGGACAATCACATCACAAGAAAATACTAGAATGCCATCAGTATATCTGTAATCATAAATGCCCGCAGGAGTTTGCCAAACACAAACTTCTCTGGAGCAGAGGCCATCTGGGCAGGCAGCAAGTGCCAACGGGTAAACCTGTCAAATTACAGGGAATCAGCTCTAAGGAAGGACAGAAAAGAGCCTGCTTCTGTAAATGAACTTCAAGTTCAGAGGCAAAAAAGGCACAATGAGGAAAAGCACAGACACTGAAAAGAGGCACTGTAAAAAGTAAATACATGAAGGCTTCCAAGAAAGCCTGAAACTCAAGTTCTCGCAGGCAGCTTGCCTGTACGTCAGCTACTCCTCAAATTCAGAAATAAATATCAAACATCTTCTAATCAGCAATAACACAGGGAGGAGGAGTTACCATTATTTCCTCGGATGAATGCGTCCCCGTACTTGTTCTTTAATTGTCCGTTTACATATTCTTCAGTCTGTTCCAGAGCTATGTTCATATACCCATCCAGGCAAGCCAGGACACCTGGAGACAGGGAGAGTTCAGAAATGAATTGGTTTAAACTTACTTTAAAAAAGGAAAAAATGCATTGTGTTTGAATAGTACTGAAAAAACTGTATCTTCATAACAAACGAAAAGCCTGAGCTTGGCCAGATGAGTCAGGGGATCAGAGTATTCCTCAAAGAATTAAGCTGGGAGTGAGGAACCACTAGCACTCTAGTAGGAACTTTTATCAGTTGACATAAGAGTGGCAGGGGAAAAAGAAATCATTGAGGCGTGACTTGACAATTTCCATTGCAAAAGTTTAAGGCATTCCTTCTCTTGTGTTTTAAGTCACACACCTGAAAAGAACCTGTGACATTAAATGTAACTGGACAACCTAAGGACAAGGCTATGTAAACTGAGTTTTCATCAAAACTTGTGAAGGATGTATCTAGAAAGTAGCCCTTTTGATACAGGACAACATACACTCTTTTTAATATTTATCTTCATACTTACAGATCTAGAAAAACATTGGCTGCAAGCCTCTGTTTTGATGTAAACAAAATTCTACATAACCTTCAACAAGCAAAGGGTTTTCAAATGACACTGAAATATTCCCACAAAAATAAAATTATGCTCTTTAATTAATGCGACTCAAGAAAAGAATCTCTGCCATTTGTAACATTACATGTTCTTTTGATCAGGAAAATACGCATTTGAGTAGCACTGGTTTTAGACAAGTATTTCTGTCCTCGCTTCCCACAGCCCCTGGTGAAGGCTGTGCCTTTTTCATGGAGTACACTGGCAGCACAATGGCATTTTCTCATTCAAAGTCACTCCTCAGTGTCTACACCCACCCTTAAGATCAGAACTGTGGCCATCTACAAATTGAACTTGCCTGCCTGACGAACAGACAGACTATTCATGTAAAGAACTGGATGAGGGGATTAACAGATGCAAAGAATTGCTCAGAGAATGCCATCTGATCTGTTAATTGTGTACATAAAAAAACTTGTAATGACCTATGCTTATCTCCATCTTGCCTGGGTGTTTTCCTGACTTCATCCTTGCACATACTACTATTTTTTTTTTTCCTCAGTTTGGAAACCACCTTATTTACCTGGCATTAAAACTGGAGAAATAGACTGTACTGGTTGTACTGGGGGAGGGGAAGAAAAATCCAGCCTGAGAATCCTCCTCTAAGACACGTTCTCAATTTTCAGCAGTGTTACTGTAATATCTTCCATTAAATAATTAGGAATTCAAGTTTTCCTGCCAACTTGTAATAGTTTGAAGATTATTATTTTCCTGTATGTTTTTCTTTCCTCTGTTTCCACAAAAATTGGAAAAACTGACTGACGGCTCACAAAGTCTTAGTAAATGCACCAAAAACCGCAAAAAGTCAGAACTCTCTTTCACTCCAGTAATCCTGAGTGCTCTACAGAACAACAGAAACTGAAAAAATGTTTACCCAAAACTAAAACTGGACTGTGCGGGGTTTCTTAAGCTACCATTCAATAGGCCATAAATGCAGTATTTTCAGACTCTTGTTCCGAGGTTGCATTCATGCTTGCTTCATTCTCTTTCTCCTTTTCTTTGTGTTTACTCTCAGGCCACTAAAGGCATTAAATATTGTCACTGCCCATCCTGGCTTGTATTTTATCTGTTTTATCTATATGTAGAGACGTTTTAATGTACATATCCATCTCCACACAGAGCAATCATACATATTTATGACCGATTACTTTCCCAGGGCTTCTTCCCTTAGATGTGTGCAGCACTTGGCAGCGAATCAAGACATTTTACAGTTGAGCATCAACACTTGTATTAGGCCCCGTTTGTGCGTATGGTGGCTCAGAGGGTGGAGGTACAGACATACAATTAGCAACACAGCCTAGAGGCAGAATCCAGACAGATCTGCAAGAAAAAGCCTGAGATACTGTTTGCTTTCATGTTTTTCATGTTTGGCTTTTACAACTGTTGGTCACATTTCTGTAGAAAATAAACTGAGTGCATGTTTTTCAAATGAGAGCAGCATGCAGGTTTTTAACCAGAGGATCACATCAAGTGGGAAGGAGGGAGAGCAGAGGGAAATAAGGACAGGAGAGGAAAAAGATCCAGTCACAAATAAGGGGGTTCAAAGGCACTATGGTTCAATCCCTGGTAGGCAGGTCAAACTAGCCTTGTTGAGGGGAAAGCTGAGTAGTTTATCTGCAGCAGTTACAAAAGGGTCTTAGCAAGCACAAGGTACCAGTGTTCTCAAAGAAAACAGAAAGATGAGAAGTCATCACTTGCTCTGTCAGTGAACAGTTGTCATAATACAAAGATTCCTTGTCACAGCATAAGCAGGTCTTCTCTCAGCTGAGCCAATTGAATTAAACGTATCTGAAGGCAGTCATCTGGAGCAGGACCATAATGGCTAAGTCATTCCAGAATAAAATCCCTAAATTGTGCTCAATAAGAGAGAGTTTTAATTCTGTTTGGATACTACTAAAAAAAATTGGACAAGCTAATAGTCTTATTCTAATGGGAGTAGGACCAGGACATTTCACTGAATGGAAAAGTTTAAGTTACTGATTTAAAAAACCTGATACAGATTGGCCGAGGAGTTCTGGAATAAAACTGCTGGACTGTGTTAAAATGCATTGGGCACAGAGCAGCAGAGGCCTTGTTAAGCTTCCTCTTGTATCTGTCTCTGTGAGTCTTGATCAAACGTGTCCAGGCAGTTGTTTAACCAAAATGTAAATAACTATTTCATCTCTTACAAGAGCAGGCTTCTGACTGTTAGCACGGTGCACAGTTCAAAGCCCTTCTGGACCAAGATCTATGCTAAGAACTGGGGAACGGGAAGGTGAAGAAGGGTAGTTCCAACAAGGGATGCTATCAGAGCCCTGGAAAGGGGACTGCCCAGCCATTTAAGGAACTGTAATTCCAATCAATCTTTACAAGTATCAGTTCAGAAATTCAGAATCATCCTGAGACTCCAGTCTAACCATCTGTGACTAAGGACACTAATGATTCAGATAATTAATTTTACTCTCTAAATCCACTATTAGTCTCCTTTTCATCAGTTTCTCCAGGGCTGATTTTCTATTTTAAACGTTGCCATTCTGAGTTCTGTATTCACACCCTCCAAGACGCTGGATCACGCTGTTTTGTCTGTGCCACCCTCCCCAAATAACGAAATCATAGACTGTCCTCGTGTGAGAGACCGGCAGAGAACCTACCTCGGTAATCAACTCCAGAATTCAATTTTACGACAACGGGCCTTCCAATGATTTGTTTCAGGAAGTCACTGGGGGTTTGCTTCCTTAGACTCATCCTGATCTCTCGCAAGCTGGGAAGAGAGGGGAAGCATTTGTCTCAGTCCCCGGGTGAACGTGCTGCTCCAAACCCTCGGCCCGGGCAGGCAGCGGCCCGGCTCTCTGCTTTCAGCAGGAGAAAGGCTGGGAGGAGACACAGCAGAACCCTCGGGGTGCAGGGGGGACACACCGCTCTGGGCGCCGCAGCGCTAAACTCTCCCTGGGGCATTTTCACAGCTTCCGACAGCATTCATAAGCGTTGTTCGCCGTGTACCTTGGGAGCGGAGGCAGCCAAAGGCCTCATCCCGTCCGGAACCTCCACCGGGGAGCGAGGGGCTGGTGCCTGCAGGGGAGGGAGAGGCCAGGCCGCGTCCTGCGCCCCGCGCTCTGGGATGGGACGCACGAGAGGGATGTTCGAAACGACAGCGCGAGGCTGTGCCGCCCCTGCCCACAAACCGCGCACAGGCGGAACCGGGGGCGGCTCCTGCCCCGCCACACACCGCACCGGAGCCCCCCGCGCCTGCCCCTCCCCGCACTCACCCGCTGCCGCCGGCGCCGCTTCCCGCCGCGCTCCCGCCCAATCCGCACCGCCCCGCTACGGCGCGCGGGCAGGGACAAACCGCGCTGGGCGCCAGAACATGCGGGGCGGGGCCTGTGGGCGGGCTGCTTGCCGCCTTCCCCCGCCTGCTGCCCTCGGCTCGCTCTGTGACACGGGTTCGCGCTGCGGCGCGTGGCGGGCCTGGGTGCGCGCGGGGTTTGGGTGGGTGCCGCGGCGGAGCAGAGGCGTTACCGATTCCTCACAGAACGGCCCCAGGCCCGCCGGGCGGTGCCGCCGGGGGTCACCCGCGCCACCAGCCGGCACTTCATGAGGTAAACTCCGGTCTCCTCAGGGGATGCGGGCTGTCACGGCGTGCTTACACCCAGGCTAGTGTCTGGCCAGTTTCTGACAGGAAAAATGCTGTGATCCCGTGGGTAGTTCTGTTCTGCCGTAATGGGATCCTGTTAATTCCGAAATGATCTTGTCTCACGTGGGCCCTGGTGGAGGAGAGGAGTCGGTGTCCTGACCAGAACCTGGCGGGAACTGTCGCTCGGCCCGTTTTACAGATGATTTAGTGAACACAGAAGCCAAGACTTTTCTTAGATGTCACCTGGAAAGAACATGGCACAACAGGAAGCTGGACTTTTGTCTTCCCCTCATCTTCTCACCCATCTTTTCCACTTTCCCCCAGCTAGCCCTTAATGTCTGGAAAATGCCCTTTTTTTTTTTCTTTTTTTCCTTTAAGGATTTAGTACTATGACAGGAGCTAATCAGCTGTGAAAGCTTCTGGACTGGATTTTTTTATTCTTCCATTATTGATTTAGTACCTTGGTGAGACCCTTAATTCTTGAGATACAAAGGAAAAGTTCCGTGGCTCTTCAGAACATGGATTGCTTCCTTCTGGAGCTGTTTATCTTCTCTTTTTGAACGTTTTTTCCCCAAAGCTTAGGCTAACAGGCTAGCTCTGCAAACCCAACCCAGTTCCAGAGTTCAGGCACAGGCACGGCCAGGAAAGTCGGGCCATCTTGTGCCCATGTTTCCAGGCAACTGCCATATTAATCAGGAGCATCCGACTGTGCTTGATTATATCTAGTACTTGAAGCAGAAAAGGAACCTAAAATAGTTACTCTGGGGAGCAGGCTTGCAAAGTTTTATTTGTCTGCCTGGCTTCAATGCGTGGTATTTTGACAAGGGAGTATTGTGGTTTTCATTGTTATTGATCACCGTGATAAACACTGGGCAAATAGATTCTTTTTTTTTTTTTTTTTTTTTTTTTTTTTTTTTTTTTTTTTTATTTTTTTTTTTTTTTTTTTTTAATGCCTGGCGTGGTAAATTTTCATGACAATTTTGCAAATGCAGCTGGGTACATTTTATGATTTGGGAGCCTTCTACTTTGTTTTATTTCTAATGAGTTTGTCTTTGTAGCTTGTATTTCAGTTTTTTTGCTAGTCATCGGAACCTGCTGAGCTATTTTGCCTTCTGCTCAATTGGCTGCTTTCTAGCTAGATTAAGCATATATTTAGTTACAGTCTCTATGTGTGTGGATAGTTTGGTTGTTTGATGCCAATCAAGAAAATCCTTCTACTTTCCTGCTTATACTCTGTTAACCTCACAAACACGTCTATTTTGAGTCGCAGGCATTGAGGCGGGCATGTTTTCTATCCTTAGCTCCCCTCTTTCATGGTTTGAGATCAAGTCATGAACCCAAGCCTTAGATAATTTTCCTGTGTTTGCCATAGGTCCCAAAGCAATCTTGTGTGCTGTTCCTAGTGGCAAATTAACCTTCATGCAGGAAGACATGTGTTGCCAAGCACTTCAGTGTAGCGTGAATTGCACCTGGGAAGACAATTCCCATCTTGTACATTCAGGAAGATTATGTCATCACATCTGTTATTAGGCAGCCTAAAGAATGTGTTATTTCCTGAGTGACAAAACCCCAATGACTTCCGGAAGGTGGTCTTCAAAGGATTTAAGTAATCCGCATTCAGTGGGCTCCTTACAGAGTTCGAAGCTTCAAGAGTGAAAATAAAATGAAGATGTCATTGGCCAATGATTCTCTTTTGTTTGTCATGTAGATGAAAAAGGATTTTGATCTAAAATGTCACATACCTTGCTATCAGTAGATTCTTTTATGTGCTGCATTGCTTTATCCTTTCATAGGGTACAATAGCAGAGCTTTCCAGCTGTATAACTCATGGAAATCAGCGAGATGCTGCCCTTGTGTTTTAATCAAGATGAACTTGAAAGGTGAACATTGTAACTGGTAGAAATTATTTATAATTTGCTAATAAAAGTTTATGTCTTACACTCCAGATTTCATACATCTGCTGTGTGCTGGCCTTGAGATATAGAACAACTGTGATTGCCTTTACATTTGGCCTTAGATGAAAGGTCGTAAATTACAATGATAGAGTTCGCAGTTGTTCCCAGCTCACAAAATTTCCATATTAACATCTTCACCTCAAACATAAATGGTTACGGAGTTACAAAGAAAAGAGTTGCATTGGCCTTGGTCAACTGAACTTAATGATGGAAGTCAGTAGATCATGTACTGTTGCAAACTCTTAAACATAAAGCATGGCAGAACCCTTCTTCAGAGGACCTAATTAAAACTTTACAGTTAACTTTAAAAATGAATGGGATTTGACAGTCTCTCTTTCTCTCTCTTCAGTACAATAAAAACCACTTCAAAGTTAAGAAGGTTTTTCTCTCCCAGCTACTTGAAATAAAAGCATTTCCATAGAGTGAGGTGGCTGTGTAACACAGAATGTATTAAAAGGAGTGTCCAGTTTTTCTGTTTCTTGTGAAGTACACGCCATTTATGTAAGTTATGTGCAGAAGAACAGCAATCCAGATGACAAAAGAATGTCTGTGGCAGATTTTGAATTCAGCTTAAATAATCCCTGGCTACAACCAGTGGATGAAATAAAAGAAGGCGTGTTAAACAGTCCTCACCTGAAAATTGTGTCAGGACAAGCGCATTCTGGCCAAAATCACAGTACAGCTCATGATTTATCAATCAAGTTCGGTGCTGCCTTAGATTAGAAAGAAAAGAAAAAAATTTTAAAATTATGCAATAAAATAAAGGGCCAAGAACGAGTTCCAAATCCAAGGAAACTTTTCTTCTTCAGAGCCTCAGAGTGTGGGGGCAGGATGAGATGTCAGGCTCCAAGAGCTAGTGTCAAGGTGGAGAAGCTCTGCAATTCAAGATTAGTACAGTTATTGCAGGGTGTTCTGAGGGCCCTGAAGTAAATGTGATATTACATTTCTGAAGTTTGAGAGGTGCAAGCTGAGATTCTGCTCCCACTGAAGCTGGTGGAAGTTTTGCTAATTACTTCTCTGTACTAAGGATGCCTCTAAAAATTGTTGAAAATACACCTGAAGTCTCAAAGCATATCCATCTTGATAAGCTGGTACCAAAAAGATACATGTTAGGCTGATAGTTGTCACAGCTAGTTTTTGGAAACTTCTCAGCAATGGCCCCTAGCTGCTGGACTGATCCAAAAGTATTAGGACCTCCCTCCTTCTCCTCCTTGGCAAACTTCCTGGTAAATGGGGAGCCATCAGCACATCTTCAGGGAGCTTTGGAGAATAATATGAGAACTGGGCTCAAGGCTTTCTTTCTGTCTCCTAGACTTTCAGGTCTGTAGAAAATAAAGGGAAGATCCCCAGAAGCTTTCAGGGTTCCCTTAACTCCCTCCGAGTTCCTGAGAGTGCTCTCCTTGGCTTCCTCAAGGGACAAGCTTTTTCACGAGCCTTTAAGAGGTTTGATGTCCCCCTTTGCATACATTTGGATAGGAGAGTTCAAGCCTTTCAGCATTTGCATCATACTCTGTCTGTACCCATACAGTAAAAGATCAAAGATTTTTTTTTCCCCTTAAAATGAAGGCTCAGTTATCCAGTGATATTTCCCATGCTAAGATCATCAGAACTGCTGATTCCCAACCATGTTCTCAATTAAAAAGTTAATGCATTTTTAAATTGGACCTTAATCAAAAAGTATTGGGTTTGTGCTGCAGATTTTAGATAGGAGAGCCTAATAAAACTCTGCCTTCTTCAAGTTCTTACGTTGTGCTCACCACCTTGGGGTGTTCATGTCTTCCTGCAAGGACTAAGTGACATGATTACTTTTTGGCATCACATTTGTCTCTCCTGCTTTCTGCTCTGTTAAAATGTAATTTAACAGAGCACAGGAAAATTGTGCTTTCTGTTACATTAAGTAAAGGCTGAAAGCTCCGCTTGATTCTTCTCTGCAACACTTAGCTAGATTGTATCCAAAATACGATGGGCTTGAACACAGCCTTTTGTGTTTAGACTTTCTGAAATATTTACATCAAAGAAACACATGTTCTCTATTCTTTTCCCAGTATGGAATATCAATTCCAGATGACATTTCAGTGTAAACTTTTCCATAGCCAGTTTGATGATGTTAATTCAGTACTTCAGGTTGAAAACTCTGATGTCAAGTTTAAGCACAGACACAAGCTGAAATGTTTGCTTTAAATTGAGCTGCTGGTGTAAAGCATCTGCAAGGTTAGTTCCCAGCTCCCCAGAAATGCTTTTGCTGCAGACCTGGGGATCTGAACTAAACATGAGGCAGCTCTAAATTGTAGCATGGTAAAAACAACCCATACCTTGTTCTGAAATTCAGTGAAGAAGCAAGATTTTAAGAGTGTTCAGCCACCCTTCTGTCCCTCTCTGATCCTTTCCACTTAAGGATCCAGCAGATGCTCTAGGGAAGAAGTATTTTCTGACTGATAGGACCAATAAGTCTCTTTTTGGGAACTGACTGGATCTGCCATCACCTGACTTCTTCCTGCCTCTTCATCCAATTTTTCATTTACCTGACCCTCCACAGGTATTTCATATATGGGGAAAATTTGTGTTGGTCTCTCCTCAGAAAGAGCCAGAGAGCCTTTCCATGGATTTCAGCAAGCAGTGGATTAGGGATCAAGCCTAAAATAAATTGGGTGGATTTCTTTCCATCCACATATTTCAGGTTTCCAGAAATGGTAAGAAAGACATAAGCCTGAATCCAGCAGTGCTACTTCACTCTCTGGAGCAGCTAGCACAGTTCAAGGGATAGTTGTAATAGTAGCAAATAGAGTTTTATTGACACAGACCAAAACATTATATAAACAAAGAAGTGCAGATAACTCTGTGAAATTCAAAGCATTTACCCTCACACATACCAAGAGAAAATACTGCAAAATGGAGATGTGAAAGAGACTGAGGTTTCAAGCTCTGGACTTGCAAACCTTTGTTTTGTTGCTGTTGTATGTTTGTACAGTATGCAGAATCTCCTTAGATGTTACTGAAATGCAAATAAAGACATAACAGTCAAATGTCAGAGAGAAAATAAGTAGAGATGACTTTGTCTATGTGAGGAGCGCCTTCCTGGATATTAGCCAGACTGGAAGGCACATATGGAGGCTACCAAGACAGTGCTTCCTCTGCTGATACATGTTACTATTGTGAGGATACTGGAAATGGGCAAAAATTGTGTTTGTTGTCACGCAGAATACCTGGGTTCTCATGTGCCTCTGACAGAGGCATCCAGGATGACCTTGGGTGAATCACATCCTCAGTGGCTCAGTTCCCACATTCAATTAACAGAAATTTGATTAGGTGGAAGAAGTTATTTTTATTAGTATAAATTATTTTTGAAGTGGAGGGAAAATAGAGAAGATGTATGTAGCAAAATGTCAAATATTCCTAGTTTCAGTAATTTTAAACATAAATATTTAATCTACTGTTAATCCAGGAAGTTAAACAACTAAGTGTTTTTAAAAATGGAGGTTGTGGTATAATAATTCTGTTCTTTCTGTGCCTTCACTAGCTGAAGACCTCAATTTCTTTAGAAATAAAATGTGATTTAATGTCAATGTTAGGTCACGCCTAGAGCATTTGTGAGCTGGTATTTTCCAGTGGCCTCAGTTCTTGGCTATTGACTACAAAATCATTATTTCTGAGGTTCAGGGAACAAAATGGAATATGATTATTTAATGTAACAACAAAAATAGGTAAAATTAAAAGGGAGGACTAGAAACTGTGCATATGCGGGATAAACGGTTTTGTCAGGAATAAAACAAAAGCATAAAGTTTCATATTCAGTCAAAAGTTAATTTTTAACTGAGGAAATTATGCAGCTCTCTTGTCTTTTTAACTGTATTATAATTTCAGCGGAAAGACAAGCCAAAACAAGGATGCCGTCTATAAATATAGCTCTGTCAATATGGTGTGACTGCCTGTGACCCAGTCCCCGGGGCCTGCAGCTTTGGGGTAGTAAAAACATCAAACACAATGTTCAGATTTGATTCCCTGCTGTTCACACGTGCAAGAAAATACTCCTGTATACTGCAGTCTTGACTGCTTTTACAAGAAAAATATGTAACTGGAAAAATTATATAAAACAATATTGAAGGTTATGTACTAACTCTTCCAGGTCTGCGATAACAGGTATGAAGAAATATTATCTTCTAGGAGAAGGGAATGATGCAGGGCAACTGACTCACTGTTCTGTGGTCCCTTCTTCAGCTTTCAGGCAAAACTGCCATCTGTGCTATCAGTGCAGCTCCACTAGTCCTAGGAATTGCAGGGCTTTAGGGCAAAACCTGCACCCTCACTCACCTAATCCTACCTAGAAGATTTAGAGGGCAGTAGTGTAAAGTGCCGGTAGCAATCCAGACCACCTGTCATTAAAAATCGCACCCTTCCTGCTGCCGGTGGACCTGTGTGGCTCTTGAAAAGAATGGAGAATGCTAAGAAACCACTCGGCGTAGATGAGACTTGTGACTGAAACAGCTCGAAATATACTTCTGGGGAGAACAGAGGTGGCACAAAAGCGCGATGGGTAGTCCTTGCAGGCTTTTGTGGCTAGGAGGGTGTTGGCAACATTGCTGTAAAATGGGTTATAAATCCTCGCAACTTGGATTCTTCCCCCTCTGCATTCAGGAGTGACTGGAAGGTGAAGAAGCAAGCTGTGTTTGTGCCATGCACCACTTTTCTTTTGTTTCTTGTTTAATTTCACTTCCATCTCCACTGAGTGATGTATGCTCTGGCTTCCTCCATGACGTGCAGCATCTTCTGGTCTCGCCTCTTCAGACCATATCTCAACCATGTCATCTCCTCACCTACTGTTTTTTTCCTGTGCATTCATCTTCCTCATCCAAATAGTCTTTTTTTCTTTTTTTTCTCATGGTTTTCACCTGGGCACTTGTCTACTTGGAACTGACATTACCAATTGATTTCACATAATGCACACAGCACTGCCTAAATATATATTTCTGTCTCTGGATGTAGGGTTCAGACAATAAAATCAATGCCTTGGAGGTGAAAGGCTTCACAGTCTGTAAATAACTCTTGAGCCACTCATTCCAGCTCTTCAAACAGAGTATCAGCAATGGAGTATGTCATTTGGAAAATGAATATATATGCTGTGCTCACGTGCTAAAGTNAAAAAAAAAGAAGAATGTATCTAAAGTGCTTGCAGATCAATGTATGAAAAGCTTTACATAGTAGCAAGGTATTATTAATATCTTAGTGATACAATGAGAGAAGATGATCAATAATTACTTATACTTTTTTTCTTTGCTGTTTAGGAGGTAGTGCTCTATATTTTCTGAAGTCATATGTGTAACA
This sequence comes from Syrrhaptes paradoxus, assembly GCA_013400615.1. Classification (NCBI taxonomy): domain Eukaryota; kingdom Metazoa; phylum Chordata; class Aves; order Pterocliformes; family Pteroclidae; genus Syrrhaptes; species Syrrhaptes paradoxus. The sequence goes on along the minus strand of VZTO01009326.1, from coordinate 152,154 downwards.
GCAGAACGTTGTCACTTTCTTGCGGAACATACAGGTATTTTTGTATCTATATGATATAAAGATGAAAAACAGGTTTAATTCTGGTATGTCATTTCTCTCAAGGCTGGAGGGCCAAAGTCAGAGGGAAATCTAATGATTTACTGCATGAGCAAGTGCAAAATCTATGCATTAGTAAATTCTACAGGGCTGTATATTCATGCTTTACTCATATTGGTTTTAAGCTTGAAATTTTTAAGGAATTTAAATAAAAAGGCTTGCTTTCAAAAATTGCCGCACATTAAGTAATCCATCTTTAAGAAACTGTGGTTTTATTTGTAACGTAACCTCAAGACTACTTTTTCCTTTTGACAGTAAAGCAGAGTTCTTATCTTCCATATTTTCATAATGAAAGCTCCCAAGCACAGATACAGTGGCAGATTTACAGCCTGTGAGCAGCAGAACTGACAGGCATTTTAATATGAAAGGAGATATGATGTCTTTAATGTACAGTGATGTCACTTCTAACAAGGTAGAAGCCTGCTTTTTGCACAGCAATCACCATAAGAAGTGAAAACTGTCTGCTTCAGGAGCGACCTTTTAACCCAGGAAAAGGTCACAAATTATACAAAAAAGACGGGACTCTGCTTACTCAGGTGGAAGGGCACACTGACGTTGGAGGAGCAAGGTCACTGTGGATGTGTGTTATCTCCAGGAAGCTGAAGCTAGAAATAGGCTAGCTAGAGCCAACCTTGGGAACAGAAAAGGAAAGGGTAATGAAAATCCTCAAGGGAGTGTTAAACTGAAAGCTAGATTGCCTGTTGACCACCTTGATTCCTTTTATCCAGCATTGATTGGACCTAATAACTTGCAAGTGATATTGACAGCAATACAGTCTGCCATTAGCTGGACAGATGATTATTTCACTGAGACAAAGGACAGCAACCTGGTACCAAAACCTAGGTCTTTTATTCTATGTTAGACCAATTAATTTACTACTTCGTCTAGGAAATATTTGCCAGGGATTTTAAAAGCTGATTTAAAATGTGCATTTCTTAAGTCCCTTCTTAAATGTGCTTACAGCTCCTGACTGAAAGATTTTTATCATGTAATTCTGAAGCTGCACCATTCTTAAACCATCTATACAAGGGCAAGAGCATAAAGAGCTGAAAAAGGCATAAAGTGGCAAGAAATTTCAAGGTCCAATGAGTATCTTGTGCTAGCATTAGGCTAGTGACTGTGGTTAAAGACAGGAAATTGAAGTATGTGGGCGTGCATATACATAGATATACACACACACCCTCAAGAGATTCACTTCCTCTGAACTAAAATTCAAGGAAATCAACTTTTAATAACATGTCTTTTGGTATTTTGGCAGTTTGATCTTGAAGAACATAAGAAGTAATAGTGTTGTTTTCTGTTATCTTTGCAGAAACCTTAATTTTAAAAGAAAATGCTTTTCAGCAGGATCTGAACCACCATGTTTTCCTAGCTGGAGTGCCAGGGCACTGAAACAGTGATATTCAGGTAAAGCAAAACAAGGAAGAAAGCACAGTATTGGCCAATCTGTATACTGTTATCCCCAAAAGGAAGTGTTGATGTCAACACAGCTGCATATCTGTGTGTCCTGCAAAATCAGAAATGATGGTTGATCTCATGGAGATGCTTGTAATATTCCACAGCTAGTGCTGTATCGTTGTGAATTTAATTTTTATAAATGAGGATGTTTTTAGAGGTGACAGGATTGGTTTTAATTTACTTTGAAACAGCTGTCTCTCTTCATTCCTCTTCAAAATGGAGGGAAGAGAAACTGTAAATTCAAGTTTACATATAGAAATAATCAACTCACATTTCAGTAGAAAATGTCAGAAATACTGGTAGTATCAGTAAATTCTTTTCCCCATTTTGAGCCTGTTCTTCTAACAGCAAAGGAACATTCCAAAGATTAGCCCTGTATACACTTGAAGGTATGATAATTATATTTTCTAAAGAGTAAAAGTACCGGGAAATGAGGTATGATGTGATACTGCTGTAGATCCATAGATCTCTGGGAAAAAAAAAAATAATAAAAAATCAGATGCCATTAATGTGAGTTAATGGTTTGAAAGGTCCTGTAATAATTTTGAAAGATCCTGTGTCTGGAGAAAAAAGCAGCTTGACAGACACAAGTTGTGAACTGCTTCACTTTCCACGCTACCTTATATCTGTCAATATATTGGTTGTGGAGCTCTGCTGAGGCCAGTCTCAAAAAGCAGACTGTCACATTTCTCGAAAGATCAAACATCCCTAAGGGTACAAAGAATTCAGGGACACAAGCTGATAGACAGGAGCAGCACCGCAACTCTAACATTTTATGGCTGAGTTCAATGAGTGAGTCCTTAAACAGATAATTGAATTGATGAAAGGCTTCCAGTTGCCCCGATTATTCTTTATATGTAAGACTCGGGATAGTTTAAGCAAAAACTGAGGAAGAAATTCAGGAGAGAGGCATTCAGAAGTACTTTCAAAATTGGTCTTAGATGAAAAGATTGCCATTTGTTAAGCCACATGTGCTGTTTGTCCACACACAGAATCTTGTTACCCAAGAAGTGTCATTTGCAACAGACCCTTTTTTCCTAACTAAGGATTTGTAAATATTTTTAGAATATGTCTCACTGCTTCATGACTCATTCCCCTTATGATCTTTNAAAATGTCAGAAATACTGGTAGTATCAGTAAATTCTTTTCCCCATTTTGAGCCTGTTCTTCTAACAGCAAAGGAACATTCCAAAGATACGCTTGGAGGTATGATAATTATATTTTCTAAAGAGTAAAAGTACCGGGAAATGAGGTATGATGTGATACTGCTGTAGATCCATAGATCTCTGGGAAAAAAAAAAATAATAAAAAATCAGATGCCATTAATGTGAATTAATGGTTTGAAAGGTCCTGTAATAATTTTGAAAGATCCTGTGTCTGGAGAAAAAAGCAGCTTGACAGACACAAGTTGTGAACTGCTTCACTTTCCACGCTACCTTATATCTGTCAATATATTGGTTGTGGAGCTCTGCTGAGGCCAGTCTCAAAAAGCAGACTGTCACATTTCTCGAAAGATCAAACATCCCTAAGGGTACAAAGAATTCAGGGACACAAGCTGATAGACAGGAGCAGCACCGCAACTCTAACATTTTATGGCTGAGTTCAATGAGTGAGTCCTTAAACAGATAATTGAATTGATGAAAGGCTTCCAGTTGCCCCGATTATTCTTTATATGTAAGACTCGGGATAGTTTAAGCAAAAACTGAGGAAGAAATTCAGGAGAGAGGCATTCAGAAGTACTTTCAAAATTGGTCTTAGATGAAAAGACTGCCATTTGTTAAGCCACATGTGCTGTTTGTCCACACACAGAATCTTGTTACCCAAGAAGTGTCATTTGCAACAGACCCTTTTTTCCTAACTAAGGATTTGTAAATATTTTTAGAATATGTCTCACTGCTTCATGACTCATTCCCCTTATGATCTTTGGTAGTTTTCCCATTTGTGATCACGTAGCATCCCTGTGGCATATGGTCACCTGGGAAAGTACTATTAGGGAAGAAATTAAGGGATTTTAGCTGTTTATAATGACACTTGGGGGGCAGAAATGTGGAAGAAAAGCCACGTGAAATGAACATTTTTCAATCTACTGCATTACATCAGCCAATCTCATTGTTTTCTCATGCTTTCCGTGCTGTATCCCTTGCTTCTATCTTTGTTTACAATTTAATTGTAAACTATCTGTGGAATGTGCTTTGCTTCTGTGTGTGCTTGTACAGGGCCAAGTGCAAGAGAGTGATGGCCCGTGATTTGGATCATTAGGTGCTATGATAATACAATTTGTAGATAAATGTATATTAGACCAAGACCTGTAAATTCCTGCTTTAAAAAGCCTGGGGTTTAAACCTACATCTGATCAGTAACTTGCTTTCTTGTCATTAGCATCTTTTTTTAGAGAAGTCAGAAGACAGCTGTGTTCTTCGTGTATTCAGCAGGTATACGATGCCTTTCAGAGAATGAGGGTTGTACCCTCAGATTGGTAACAAATCTCTGCATTTAATAAAATTTAGATAGTGTAGGGGAAGAACACTTCCTTGTAGGGGTGAATTTTATTTGCCTATGAATGTATGTGCTGGTTCATTGATATTTGGTGCATGAAGTCTAACTCATCTGTTCGCTCTGGCCGTGATTCAGGCAAACGTTTAGAGTGAGCGAGCACATATTGTATTGAAAGTTGTCAGTGAGAACACGTGTCTAGTTCAGGCTGTCTGAAATGAATGAACCAGTTTGAACTCTCTGCGTCTCTGAAATGAAGCCTGTATTTCAGATGAATTTTTGAGGCTTGTATGAGTAACTTAATATGGTTTACAGGTTGTTTAAGCCCTTGCTTGCATGCTTACACTCTCCCCCTACATATATTTTGTGTATTGTGATAGATTTTTTTTTGAGAAAAATAAATTTAATTCAAAGTTTATTTATATGTATGTTTAGTGCAATTGCATATTTACACTAGTCTCACAGTATAAGGTTCATGAAATAATATACTATGTACTTGAATATTAATTTTTCTTCTTTAAATAAGGCTGGGTTATAACTGCAAATTTTTTTCTCCCATCCAAACTGCTTTTGCATTCCTTCCAAACATGTAGCATCATTTACTATTCTATTTAAGTAACCAGACTGGTGAGAATGTTTGACTTTTTAGAGCACCTTTTCTTTATGGAGAATTAAAGGTCATAGCTGGAAAACTGGCCATCCAAGCTCAGTCATTTCTATGTATTTTGTTAATTTTTCCTGGTTAATGGTCCTTTCAAATCCAGATTGTATGGTTTCTTCAGACTCGCATCAAATGCTCCTCAGAAATAGGAGCTCACAGTGGGAAAAGATAACCTATTTCCTTCAAGCACTGTAGCTCTGTCTGTGAAATATTGGCATCACATGAAGATTGATTAAAGTTCTGCAGACACCTAATGCAAAAAAAAAAAAAAATTGCTCTCCTTTGCCTGTTTCAAAGCATAGCTATCTCAAATTCTAGTTGCCTGTCTCTGAGGTCTGAAATTGGCTGAGTGTGTTTATCAATTAGGGTGCCAGTGTTTAGAACAACATTCACAGGATCATGGTAATGAGGGACCACAGTCATGTCTCCAGGGGAACATATTAGTATTAACCTCGACGCTAGGTCATGCACTGTCCCTTTTAATGAGGGATGTTAGGGCTTCCTAGACAGGTACATTTTGAGCTGGAGAGTAACATAACCTTTTCTACCTTATCATGTCAGGTGGCAAATTTAAACCACAGTGGACTGAAATAGGCTGGCTCAGCACTATAGATAATTTAATTCCTCAGCCATCTTCCCTCTTTATCTCCTCTTGATATGCTCCAGACTATAAAACATGTTTCAGATAAACACAAACCTTATGAAGGCGTACAGGAGGCTTTGTGGATACTGGATACTGAGCGCACTGTGCTTTGGGGTACACCCATCTGTCTAACAGACCACCTTCTAAAGCCTCAGCAACCTTGCTCTACCTAACGTGCAAGCCCAAAAGCTTTTGGGGAGGGGCTGTTGGTTGTGAACAGGGATATATGATTTTGACCTGCTCCCTTTCTGCATGGTGTGCTTTTGCCAGTCTGTGCTCCCTTGGAGTTTCTATTTTTAAATATCATATGCACGCCTCCAGAAACGTACCTGTTTAAGCTTATAATGAAAAGTTTCCTGGGAACCACCACCTTGTTATCTTCTCCACAATGGGCTCACTCACAAAATAAGCTTGAAATATACCCTGTTTATCTTCAGGTTTTTGAGGATAAAAGAAGCTGATTGCATTAGCCATCAGTCAGAGACAGAATAGTTCACAGATCTGAATGTGCTGAATCCAACTATCATTATTTGTGGTTGGGAGGCAGCGTGAGTCAGTGAAATGTGCTGCTTTCCCCAACAGTTACATAAGAATTTCCACTCTGATGCTGCTTTGTAATCTTGGATAAGCCACCTAAACATTGTGTGACTCAGCTTCCCCTTTTATAAAAAGGGCATAATGGGACTTACCCTAAGAAAATATATTGTCATTGTGAAGTGTGTGGAGGCAGCGGCAGGGCCTCTTTGTGACACTAACAGCAGTGATCTCTGAGGCAGGACAGCAGAGAGATGCAGGTATCTCAGCATTGCCTGCTCTGCCAGGAGCATGGAGACAAGTGAGTCTGCTGAGCAGCAGCCAAGGCTACATCAGCTTGGTGATGCCAGAGAGCCCTTGTAGCCAGCAGGCTATCCAAGCTGCTGGCTTGTGCCACCTCTGCTGTGCTGGAAGGCCACCCAGATGTTGTGACCTGACACTAAGGAAAGGAAAGCCCTTTTTTAAGAGCTAAGATCAGCAGTGAGTATCTAAAGGGGGAGATTTGTTGTGACATTGATTTATGCAGTCTTGTAATTACATTTAAAGAGGTAGCCAGTTACATGTTTGCAGTAGAGTAAGCTTTTACGAGGCCAGACTAATGAACGAGCCCCTCTGCACCCTCTGAAATTTGAGTTCCTCCCTTGTGTATAGATGGAAATTACAGCCGCAGCCCTAGCACAAGTGTGCCAGTACCTAGAGAACAGTCCAGTGCAGACCCATCAGTCAATGTCCTATTGATCATATTAACAGAAGTGGAGTAGTAGTGTGTCAGTGCTAAAATGTTGCCCTGGTTTTACATTTGCGCATTCTTCTGGAGCTAATGTAATTCCAGTGATATCCTCTATAATTAAATATTATTAATAACCATGTGTTCTATTCAATTAACGATGTTCTGGAAGCATCACTCATCTTTTTGCGTCTGGTGCAATGCAAAATTTCATTTGGGAAGAGCTGGAGTAGCTCTGTGTGGAGCTCAAAAGCCAGCTGAGAGATCTGGAAAGAAGTTTTGATTAGTGGAGGGAGGTCCACAGCAAGAAAAATATGCTGATACCTGAAGCTTCCTTGTTCTGACCCTCCCATTCACTGGTGCCAGTTAGAGACAGGCCTACACTGGAGTCACTATTGAAACTAAGGAGGATAAGCAACAGATTTTCGGGCGTGATCTGTTCCTGGTAGCTGATGGTTGATTTTAGACATTTGAATAAATGCATCTACCTTTTTTATAGTGATAGTGTTGTTTCTGGTGCGTAGAAGCATTGCATTACGTTTCAACACTTCTAGAGTGCAGTGTCAGCGACAGCTGTATTTCAGGTGCCCTTCTTAATCATTCAGATCCAAGGAAAGAACGTGCCTTTGTGCTGCTTGAGGGACTGCATGACTGGCCTCAGGTTAAGCAGACTGCCTGTTAAAGTCGTGTCACCGTGGTCAGTGAGACTCTAGTGCTGATCAATGCCATCCAAACATAGCCATCAATAATAAAAGAAATCCATGACAGAAAAGGATTGTCTGGTACCACACAGTGCCTTTGTTAGCAGCAATGCTGTGTTCCTGAGTGGACGACTCGTGGGCTAAGGAATACAATGGCATCCATTTTTAGGATGATAGAATGCAAGTGTTGGTCAAAATTTGTGGACTGTGTATTTGGTTATTTTACAATAGCAGTGTCAAGTGTTCTGCTTTTTATGATTATGTTGTGTGACACTAGAAAAAGTACACAGCTGACAGCTACAGTTGTGTTTTGATAGCTATACCCTTTACTGTGCTCCAATAATCTTTACTCTTGCCCCATATTAATACTTTGTTTGCATATTTATCTATGTATTCACCATAAAACTACACTCTTCCTATGCAGAATTACATAGAACCACTTTTTCCATTTTCTCTGTCTATACAACAGTTTACAGAGTGCAGTGTCAGCAGGGCTGCGTGAACAGGATTCAGGAATGCCAAATGCCTACTCTTACCTCTGCTGCCATAGTTCTTATGGGCCTGATCCAAACCCACTTGAAGTTTTTGGAAAGGTTTCCATTTATTTCAGTGATCTTTGCATCAAGTCCCAAGAGATGTTTGCCTGGTTTTTAGAGAATTGTCAAATTATGGGAGTCCCACTTTGGTCACCTAGGGACTGATCCTTAAAATGGTGATCTCCAAACTTTTTGAATCATGCACCCCTAACAGCAAAAGAATTTTGAGCATGCACCTCCCCATTTTATGTATAATCATTTATTTATAAATTATATACATGCACTACTGACTGTTCTAATATATCATGTACATTATAAAATATACACAAAATAGAAATTTTAAAAAGATGAAATAGACACTTTTTATTTTTTTAATTATTTATTAATGTCACAAAAAATTTTTCCTGCATCATAATGGGTTGCCTTCTGTGCAGCCCCCTTTGGAGACCACTGTCTTGAAGGGTCCATTCATTGGCAGTGGCACCTTTACATCATATAGGAGCCAGAAGTGGTTTATATACAACTGCTTGTATTCACATCATAGTTTGGGAACCACTGATTGATGCCATTGACAAGTTTGAACACTTTACAAGCTCGTCAATGGCATAACCCTTCTCAGTTTTTTCCATCTGTAAAAGGTGGGCAAGAAAGTTAACAAGGTTACACGCTCTGCAAGTGGTTTTTGAGAAGGCAACTATAAGACTACTATGACTACTTTAGGTCTTACAGGATACTAAGCATTGTAACACGTATGTTTCCTGGAGAAACAATATCCTGGGGAAACTGTGGAGGTTACCAAATTATCCTGATATTACCCTTTTACATTATCAGAATGATCTCATAATTTTTCATAATTTAAGATACAATGCCAGAATCATGCTTCTTACCCAAACTAAATGATTCAGCAGAGCTGTAATAAAAAGAGGCTATCTGTCATATTATGCTTTAACTAGAGCTGAGCCAAATTTTGGACTCAGCTGTCAAATGCAGCAGTAGTCAGCCCTAGTTTAAATTCAGCTAGGCCTAGAGAACCTGCTTCAGCTTTTGCTTTGTGGGGGTTGTTTTTTTTCAAAGTGACCATTAATTATGGGTGCGAACTTTTTTGCTTTGTCTGGGTATCTGTAAATATTTTGTACCTTCTGTTTGCTGATTCTTGTTATATTTGAACCCTCCCGACTGAGGGTGTAAACATGGGCCAAGTTACATCAGGTTGTCCCTCCTGTGCTCCTGACTACTTGAGCTGGTTCCACTAGAAGCAGTTGTCCAAACTTTCGTGCTTCTTGACCCTGTTTGCCCATACATTTCCCTTGCCTCCTTCATTTTCCTTCTCAGAGCATATTATGAAATGTATCAGGACTAACTATGTTAATAAGCAAACCTCAAATGAAAATAATTTACATGATTGTTAATATTTCTGAATACCTGAAAAAAACCCTATTATTTTATGAAAGGAGCAATTTCCAACGTTAAAAAAATATTCAACATTCACAAAAGCTGCTCACCTAAATGTCAATCTGAACTTTTGAAATCTCCTTCATAGTTATCTTTCCCTTCTCCATTTTATGACCTTAGGACAGAGAACATGTCTATTTAATGTCTACATTAAAATGTAGCATGTCTACATCAAAATATTCAGCTACTATTAGATACTGTAAAATCAAAGCATGACTAATTTCCTCAGATCTTGCCATCATATTAAAATTATTAGCTTCCCATTTCTCCAGAGAAACATTATTTTATCTGAACATCTTACTGCAATATTTGAAAGTGGCTTTCTTTATTTTTAATATATACCATTTGTTGCATGCAAACTAATACAGGGAACAGGAGGCACATCTCTGCGGTGTCATCATCTTGTTAACATTGCCATAACCAGCTTGTTCAAAAGGAAAACGAGGTTAAGATAATACAGTACACCACAGAATATAAAGTCCCAACACCACACAATAAGAAGACCAGTATGTCAGTCACTGATTTAATACGGAAGATTTCAAAATGAAGCTTTGTTCTAAGAAGCCCATCGCAACCAGGGGTTGGAAACATTCTCTCTTGCCATTTGAAATATGTTTGCAGGAGAAGAGCTGGAGTCTGTCCCGCCATCAGCTCAAACATAAGTTTACCAGACTCCAGGGAGGAGTGCAATAGGAACTAACTCAGTAATGCCTTGTCTTCTGCTTTCACAGGAACTCAGACACCTGACTGGACTTCATCCACTGAGATCAATGCAGTGATGCACTTGGTTTACCCATGGCTGGAACAAAGCTTACCTGGAAGCTCAGCTCAAAAAATCACTGAAGCAACAGTGAAAGGAAAGCTCTGCGTGGTAAAATTAATGAAAACAATGAACTTGAAGCTGCTGATTTTGGAAGAAGGCAACGGCGTGTCTGCAAATTCTAGATAGCCAAGGAGTCCTCATCTAGACTATTTTGTTTCATGTAAGTATGTGTATTATATATGTATTTATATAAAATGCACAGCATTTACATGTTCAGCAGTAATACCACGGTGGTGCTGGCTTACAGGTAACAAGAAGAGAGCAGATGACTTGCTGCTGGCTGCATCGTATTTGTCCCTCTGTCAGCCTGGACTATGGCAGCAGCAGTTTACTGTCACTGCCTTCAAGGTCAGCAGATCTTATGGGAACCATTACGTGCCATATTGATTTTCATTTTAAAAGCTTCCTGTAACTTTAGTAATATATGTAACATTTACACATAAATAACCTTTGCATCTGAATCTAGGTCAACTCGTTGTGTCTGTCATGAAAATAATACCTAATACCTGATTATGTCAGATTGAGGAAACAGATCTTAGCCACCTTGAATTGTAGCTTTTGAAGGCACAGGTTGTCAAACCATTTTGTGTGCAGCAGTGTGACACAAAGAGTGTACCTCTGGCAAGTTGATTATATTTGTTCATCTCACAAGCAGTTGTCCAGCTGTGGATTTCATCTCTTACTCTGCAGAAGTATTTTGCAGGCTGCATACCTGCAGGATGCATAGGCAAAGAGCTGGTGAAGACTTGCCAGGTTCCTGAACTTTAAACCAGACATGTTTATAGGTATGTCAGTAGACCTACTGAAGTAATTGTGACTGTTTGCATGGTGTAAGTCAAGTATCTTCAGATATGGAACTGTGCTGGTGAGCATCAAGTTTAATGTAACAAAAGCAAGAAACTAGTTTGATCCCAGGTCTTTTAAATGTTGTGCAGTGTGAAGTGGTTTGGACAAAAATGTTTAAATCAGCTTGCCATAACACATGGAGGAGTTCATGCAACTGCAGTCAGAACTAGGAAAAATAACCTACATTGACAATGATTTGATAAAAACACCCAAAGAGAAGTCTATTCCAGTTCACCATAACCAGATGTGATTTATAGTGAACCATAGTTTACATTCTTAAAAGAAAAAACAAAATAAAATTGTGGGCTAGATGAAACTCTGGTACTTGTTTTCAATACCAAAAATATGTCCTTGATTAGATAGCCTCAGTCAAAAACAGTTGCATATATTTTCCTGCTGCTTGCTAGTACAAACAGTGCTGTCTGTGTTAGGACCTAATTGGAACAGGAGTTAATTTATTTGTATAGACAAATGCAATAATAGTGGAAATGAAAGATTTTGTAATTTTTTTTATTTTTTCTCACATAAGTATAATTTAAGAACACATAAAGTTCTTCATTAAAATACATATGCAGTACTTTTCCTAAAAAAATTTTAGTAGAGGGTTGGGTTTTTTTTTTCCTTATTAGCCAAAGTAATTTGAAGTGGTCATGGTTTCACTAGAAGCTTTCATAAAATCATGCTAAATAAGACATATATCTTTGTTGTTTAAAACTTGATTAAGATGAAACTGTTAGTTCCAGCTATACAAACTGAATTTGCCATCTATAGCTTCTGTTGATGCCACAATAGAAGGGGGGGGGGGTGGAAAGTCCTAGTTTCTGATAATTTAGAGGCAATTTCTAAATTATGTTGCTTTTTAGAGGACATTCAGATTATAACAAGAATCTTTGTCCTGGACTTTCAAAGGCTTTTGAAGTGTACCCTGAAGTACAAATGAAGAAATGGAAATACTTTGATAAGGAATTACTGCTTCTGAAATAAGAGTTCTTTGCATAAGTTTATTGAAATTTGGTGGATTATTTTCTGTGGCTGTCTTAGATTGTCTGTGCTTGGGAATTTTCCACTCTTACCAGTCTACATTTAGCACTGCCAGAGCCTCAACTGGAGGTGAGCCATTTGTGTCCTTACCAACAGATAACTTTTTTCAGAGCAGGTTTAGATGACACAGTAACATGAATGATAGCAGATGCTGGTACATCAGAAGGACCAGTAGCCTGAGCTGTGCTGGCAGGCGGTTCCTAAGTACCTCTCCTGAGGCATCCATCGCTTGCTTTCTTTAGTGACAGTTGCCACTCTGAGAAACCTTGTCACATGGGAAGACAGGTTTAATGTACTCTAAAACTGTATGCACTTTGTGTGAATAGAAACACTGGTACAGGAGCCGTGTTAAACCCTAAGGACTCCTGGCCAAGCGGTGAAGGGAGAACAGGAGAGCTGGTAGAGCATGGCCAGGTCTGTGTCTCTCCTGCTGCTCGTTTGCAGCTTTCTGGCTTCTCCTGCCCTACTTCTCTGGTGGGTCAGAGCTTGTGTTTACCCAGAATACCACAGGGACAATGCTTGGACAGCAAAATCATGCAAGATGGATGTTCTTGGCTATCTGGGTTTCCTCTCTGGTTGTGTTTTCTGGTGAGGAAAATAACTTTATGTTTGTATATCTATCTGACCAAAGAGGAAGGGTGTTTGCCGTATCTCTGAGTTACAGGCACACAGTGATGTACCCCCACCTAACGCTTATGCTGGCTCCCTGGCTGCCAGCTCTCCCCTGGCCTTCCCCAGGCACCCCACTGCCAGTCTGGGGCAGCCATCTTGTTGCCTCCTTGCCCAGGTGCTTCCCCTGTGATCTCCGTCACTTCCCATTGGCTGGGCGCCTGCATCCCGCACCGGCATTGCCCCCGTCTCCAGCACAGCCACCCTGATTGGCTGCTGGGAGGGATGCCCGCCCTGCAGCAGCCTGGGCAGTTGAGGCGGGTTTGTTCTGGGTCCAACCGGTTGGGGCCGGTTCGTAACTGCCTCATGAGGGGGTGCTGCGGGGGCCTGTGCCACCTCAGTCAGTGCTGTGCCAGTGCCCCGGGTGCCCTTTGGAGCCTCCTGCCAGGGAAGATACCCGAGAGCCAGCGGAGACAGTCAAGGGGACAAACACCAGCTGTTAAGACATTCTGGTCTATAAAATCATGACTGGAGGAGAGCAGGTAAGGGTTGCTTGTTTGCTGTTTTGATGCACAAGCTGGTATCAAAGGAGGGCAATGTGTGTCCGATTCAAAACAAAGTAGTGGCAATCCTTCACGTAATACCTAGGTAGGCTTTGTGGTGCTGCTTGGGACAGGTGTGGTGGGTGGTGAAAGCTCAGAGGAGAGAGGACACAGTTGATAAACAGGCAGACACCACCCTCGGCTGAGGCTGAATCCTAAATTGTCAGAGGCCAGAGCTGTCTGTGGTGGTACATGGACCATAACAAGGACCAGTTAGCTCTGTTACTACCTGTTTTCAAAGAATCTGCCTTAGGCCACTGTTAGGGACAGGAAACTGGGCGAGATGGCCCTTGGTCTGACCTTGTGGAGCTGTCTCATGTTCTTATATCCCTACCATTTACCTCAAATGTGTAGCTGCTACTGGACTGGAGCTTTGCAGACGCATGGACACCTAGAGCTCAGCCTGGTGTTTGTACATGGGTGAACAGAAGCTTTGGCCATTGATACTAGAGGATACAGATAAAGAAATGTCTTCAGTAGTGTTGCTGGCTAACAACTTTAGCACATTTTATGGTATTTGATGTTTCCAAAGTCCCCAGTTCTTGGAGTTACAGGAGAATGCAAAAATACCCATTTTCTTGCAGAGGTTCAGGTTACACAAGCTCTTGGGTTTGTAAGCTGTCTGAAAGGTCAAATCCAGCCACATGCTTGTGTGGCTTATCTTGTATTAAATATTGCAGTAGTCATCTTATCTATCTGAGAAAGGTGAAGGGTTCAGTGACCCTGAGACTTGAATCTGTGGTGCCAGGGAGTCAGGGAATTTTTCAAACTTGCTGTATTATGCTTATCCTCTTAGAGTCAGACTTTTTTTAAAAGGTAGTGTTAAAGACCCCTATACAGTTAAAAAGGTACAGTTTAAAAAAAATACCACTCTGATTGTATTAATTTGTAAGCCTTGCTTATGCTCTGATCCCACAAAGCACCTCAGGTAAAAGGGATTTTAACTTCTGTTGGCTTCACTGGGAATTCTTGTGCTATATTCTCAGTCAGAAATCAGAAGAAAGGAAGCTTGTACAGGTTCAGAAATGTCTTTGGAGTTCACTCATGGCAACGCTCACAACCTTATCATAAGGTCATGATTTTTAAGGGCTTCTAAAACTCTCATCTCCCATAGCTGTGGTAATATGGGGATATTTGCTATCATTATACAAACAAACAAATGTCTAACCTTTGCGGTTAATGTAAAAACATTGAATCCATTTATCTGAACACCAGCAGACAAGCCAGACGGCTGAAATATCACAGGGCTCTGAAGCACAGTAATTCTTAAAACAAGCTCATGGTATTTTTAGTGTGATTAGGGTTGGCAATCTTGGGATTTTCAGGCTTATTTCCTGTTGGTCCATTGTGCTGTTTCTTTTAAGTTTTGGACAAGAAAATTCCTATATCTGTTTGCCCATGGTTGTAAACTAATCCCCTAAAAAGTTCTGAGACTGAGAGTGCTTGTTTTGATACAGTTTGCTTCTAGTGGGCAGGCTGCTGGGTCACTACTCGCCCTCATAGAGGGTGATACTAATGCCTGCTGTGAAAGGGCTATCGATGGAACACATAGCAGGGCTTGTTTCAATATGTTGATGTTTTCGCTACCTCTTCTAATTTTAAAATAATTTCACGAGCTGTTCCTGCAAACAGTGGGATCAGGTTAATATGAAGCAGCACCTTCCCTGTGAGCTCTGAGCTGCTATCTCATCCAGGCTCTTCATATGCTTAAATGATCAGCAGTGTTTTTGTTCAAAGCTCTTGGCTATTCTTTTTGGACAGAAGCACTCTAATTCCTTAGAACTTTTCTGAGCAGCTCTTCTAAATAACACTGATATGCAAAAAAATGCTCTTCTGATTACCTGCCTGGATTATGTAATCTCATATCTGAACAATGTAATTTATTATCAATATCTGAAATGGATTGCTGCAGCTTCCCCAGTATATTAATAGCAATATCCATTATTTTCTAAAGAAGAATCTCCTGGGCCTTTCTTGTGATATAAGCATTACTGGTGGCTGGCTGGAAAGGATGATAGTGTCCCCTGCTATTATAAATCTAGTGAGCTCACCTTTAAATGTCTGTCTTTATTCTCCCCTTTGGGCACTGTTCCAGACACTTTTTGGCCTTTTTATTTTAAAGAAAAATCCTGTCCATATGGTTGAAGGAGGAAGTATACTCGCCCTCAGATTCAATTAATGTGTGCTTGTTCTATGTATTTTGGAACCAGACTGCCATTCTGCAGGAGAGAAAAAAAGAGCGTGATCTTCAATGAAAAACTAAATTAGTAGCCCACATGCATCACACAAGAATAAAAGCCCATGTTAGAGGGCTCTCTGATTCATGTAGATGGCCAAACTCTTTCAAACAGAAATGTAACTTGACCTATGAAGTAATTAATGCCATGATTATGGGGAGGGAAGACACCACAGTTCAGGCTGCAGCCAGACTGCTTTCCATTAATAGAAAGCTCTATTGTCTCCTCCCCCAATGTGTATACTTATCTCAGTTTTTAAAATTATGTTGGCTACAAAATTTCTCTGTCTGCACTGAAGGCATAGCAGATTGTTTCTGCAAAATTTCAGCGAAGTTAGTGTGAGTTTTTCAAGTTATCTGATTCTAGGTTTTTCCCTCTGTTATTTTAAAAGGGTAGCTCACTTCTTCAATCTTGCCATATAAATCTTTTTTATCAGATTTCTGAGGAAGATAGATTGGCTTCAATTAAAACTTATTTATTGTTTTTGTTCTAGGTAGTACTGAGACCGATCTTCCACACACTGATATCGATGGATTTTTTTTCTGCTGGCTTTAGCAGGAGGAGGAATACCAGCACACGTTGTTTAGCTGAAATCTAGACAGATTGTGAGACATTTTGTCAGGCAATCTGTAATAAAAATGTGGTACTCATTGCTACAGGATTTTGTGAATCTCACTTTTTTAATATATATTGAAAACGTAATCAGTCAACTTAAAGAGAGGAAAACCTATCAGGGACTTTCCAATACACAGATAGTAATTCTACTTAAAAAAAAAAATCCCTGAATCATAGATCATTAGAAACTATAGGATTATACTGAGGATTGGACACTGTATGTTTGCCCCTTCTTATTCGTTTCCTTAGACATTTGCTATTGGCTTCTGCTGGAGGAAAGGTTCTTGGTAGCATCTACCTTTGATTTGTTCAATATGGCCAGTCCTAGTTATGTCAACAAAAGATTCACTTTTACTCAAAGGCAAAAGCATTTTTTTAGAACTATAGCAACAGCTTTTTAATCAGTCACACTAGAAATTCAGTCTTTATTTTTAGTTTGATAGTTTGTTATGTTCTTCATATTCTATGATGCCCCTCAACAATTACGAGGAAAAGGAACATGGTCATATTTGCAGCTTCTGGGGCATAATATATTGACAACTAAAATGTGATCTGAAACTTTTGCATTATTTGAGAGAATACTTTGTCAGATTAAGAGACTGAAGATTGCTGGTTTACTTTTTTTCCTGAGCCCTTCCTCTTTCTTTGTATTCCGGAAACTTATACTACTACAGATTAGAATGAAAGGCAAGGGTAGTGATTCTTTTAAGAAATTGTGGTTATTTTTTGTAAATAGATGTCTATTTGTGCAAATCTGGTGGAAAAAAAAGGTAGGTTTTATTATGAGGTTTTGAGCTCTGTTAATCTATTTAAAAAAAAAAAAAAAAACAAACAATCAAACAAACAAAACCCCTGTTTTTAAAATACCTTTGAAAACGGAAAGAGGCCTTTTTCTTCCAAAATGTTCCTGAGGTACAGGGCCAGGCCAAGAACTCGTGTCTCAGCTCTTCCACTGAAATTCTCCATCCTCCGTAGGCCTTATGAGGACTGTGTTTGTGCCATTTCCAAAAGGTCAGACCCATTCCATTATCCCCATTTTCCAGTGAGGTAACTGAACATCTTGTGAAGGGTCACTGGAGAAGCCTGCTGCAGTGCCAGGAACAGAAAACTAGTATCATAGGTTACGCCTACATCCTTGATAGTACCTCATTTGTAAACAGTCCCTATCTCTCCTCTTAGGACAGCTATAAAATCAAGCTAATAATATTTATACTTAGTTTTGGAAGGAGCTTTAAGAGTTAGAAATAAATGCTTGCTCTGCAAATGCGAAGATTTATTTTTCACATGGAGTAATTGCAATTGAGTAAAAATGGGAAGACAATCAAAAACATTTAGAGGAACTAAGATCACAAAAGACTGTCAGTGACACTTGTTTTCCCAATATTTTAGATACTTTTGTATATCCTCTAGGGAGGCTAATCTGTGTCCAGGAAAAAGCTTTGGGACTGATTACGTTACCTAACTTTTTGATGCCTGGCCCT
This sequence comes from Syrrhaptes paradoxus, assembly GCA_013400615.1. Classification (NCBI taxonomy): domain Eukaryota; kingdom Metazoa; phylum Chordata; class Aves; order Pterocliformes; family Pteroclidae; genus Syrrhaptes; species Syrrhaptes paradoxus. The sequence goes on along the minus strand of VZTO01009326.1, from coordinate 134,599 downwards.
TGACTTGGAGTTCAAAACCTTACATTAGGCACAGCATTTCTGTCTGTATGAATATTGAATAGCTTTTGCCAACAGGAGAGCAATGGAGTTGCATAAAGAACACTGAGATTGGAGGGCCCTCTGCTAGGTGGAAATTAATTTTTCAAAGGAGCAAAGTCTCTACTTTCACACAGAATTCGCTGGGATTTAAAGATACTTCTTGTTTCAGACAGCTGCTTCTTCATTTAGGGGAGATTTTTCCCAAGTACCTCAGATACAAGAGAGTTGACATCCTTGCAAAACCCCATTTTATAATAAACTCTGTATAAGGCTCTGGTCTTAAATTAAAAAAGGAGAATGTATTGACCGAGTTCAAGACTACTTTCCTTGAAAATGTCCAAAGCGTAAACTGGGCATTTTCAAGCCCTGATAGGGCAAAGGTGAATGAGGAGGATGGCTCTCAGACAGCAAAGCTGACCACAGAAAGAGAGAAGTATGATGCATTATACCTTGGCCTGCCTGTGCCGTGATGACTTCAGGCCATTCTACAAAAGACAGGTAAGGACAAAGTCACAATTCAGAAGAAGCCGAGGCACTGAAACTCAGCAGCCTGGGACCATCCCTGCTTTAAATTCCTACTTCTGAGGATGAACAAACTCAGCTAGACACAAAATCAATCTGTAGTTAAAATCCATGATCTTTCCAAAGTTTTTTAAGCCCAGTATGATAGTGAGGTCCAATAGCTGGCTCTGAGAATGCAATGCTCTAACCTGGGAGTCCAGTCTCAGTACCCTGGAAGCAAAGCTCTGGCTTACCAAATGTTTAATCCACCTTCCCTCTGTCTCTGCTGCCTACAGTTCCTGCTCATTTGAACTGTCATGTCCTTTCTCCATTATGTAATAGCCTAGAGGTCACACATGTTCTTCCTCTGCTTTGAATAATACATCTATATGAAGCCTTAGTATCTCTGTTTGAAAATTTATTTCTTTCATTTTAATATTTTATCAATTTTGTCCTAAATGGATGACCTTAACTGGTTGCAGTTCATTTCATTTCTTCTCTGCTTAAATATTTTAAAAGTTTCAAAGTACAAACATCATTCATGCAGTGTGTAACAAAAATGCTCAGCTTGAGCTTTGGATTATTTAATTGTAATAGTCAAGCTATTATGAAAATTGATTTTTTTTTTCTTTTTGCCATTTCTTCCTCACACTCCTCCTCCCCATTTCTAACTTCATTTGTCACATCCTTTATGCTGGAATTGAGCTACACTTCTCAGTGCTTATAGCAGAGCTATACAGTGCATTAGTAACATTCCTTGTGAACAACAGACACTCAGGAACCAAAGCCACCATGCAATGGGGACAGGCATTGCATTCAGAAAATACCTCAGTAAAATAATTGATCCAGTACTGAAAACGGTAGTTGGTGTTACATACAAGTAGAGCCTATTGCCCTTTATTTGAAGGAAAATATTTTATGAGCTGGTACCGTCTTAGTGCTGTGGCCAATCTGGTTTTCGTCAAGCTGGAAAAGGGTTGTATTTGAATGGTAAATCGTCACAATGTACACATGTGCCACAGGAAGTAAAAGGAGTTAACAAATATCTGGCTGTCTTAGCTGTCAAGTGGGTTGTGCTGCTAGAGGTGTCATTTTGGGCAGATGAGGTTCTTTGCAAGAGTAGCAATCCTACCCCTTCTCGAGCCTTTTAAACTAATTAGATTCTGTCTTCATAAATTTCAGTATCAGTTGGCTATGGCATTTGTGCTTTCTGTCCTGAGCAGCTTAGGGTCACTACATGCAGCTTCACACTGGCAGTTGCTGAGTTCCTGGTCTTACTGACCCTTCTGATGTCTAAAATGCTGTGGGTTATTTAGAAATGAAACGCCCCAAAACCTACTAAGCACAATTTAATTTAATGACTGTTAGGAATAACAACACTGAAGTAATGTCTCATCTGCTTCAGTGCTTTTAAAGTAACTGTAGTTGTTCCATGTTTGCAACATATAGAAATCAGTATACAATCCTTTTTTTTTTTAAATATTAAATGGATTTGATTATTTGGGATGGGTCTGTATTTATGCTGATTTTTACCTTTCTCATTTTCTTCTGTCTTTCTTTTGTTTAGCGCTAGTCTTGCACAATTATAGCTATACCAGCAGTAAGTAAGCTGTGGATTCATGTTTAATTTCTGACATCTCTGTGTCATGTTACAGTGTCATAACTGGTGCTCTGGTTTGGCTGTGCAGTATTCTACATCAGAAAGACATCTTCAATCCTTGGCTTCCCCACTAAGTCCCTAACTACCATGGTGAGGAAAGCCTGAAGGGAATGGCACCACCTGTGTTGCACTGGCTGTGGGATCTTGTTTTACCTTGTGTCCTGTCCCTGCAACAGATGTCATTCAGGTCCCTAAAAGCAGGCATCTCAGTGCCTTCGTGTGAACAAATGGGGACATCTTGTTTTCAAGTGTGGGTCTTGGGCTGTGCACAGAGGTGAAAATGAGTTGAAATGAGTGCATATACAAGCAAGGTGCCTCTTGTTTGCTCCTGGGCTGGAGATCTGGATCCTTGGATGTCAGCCATTTAGTCCTGCAGAGTGTTTTTATGGTAATCTTGTTTTCCCCAAAACCACAGAACAGGTTTGCTAAAGCCAGAGTAAATACTTTGAATAGCTCTTTAAAGGACACTTGCAACACTTTTTACATATTTTTTGGCCTGCTGAAATAGCTCTCCTGGTTTCTGAAGAAATTCCTGAAGGTAACCAGCATTGCTTCTGTATCCACTGGGGTTTTCTTATGCAGGTGATGTGGCAGGTGAGGCTATCTTGCCTTGACAGAGAGTATGGTTAATATAATCCCTCAGAAAGTTTTTGCAAACACGTCCTCCGCATCCCTAATTATATAATTAAAAAGTATAAGCATTGAAAATCCTTCTAAATACGTGTTTAAATCCTAAAGGATCTCCTTAAACTGGAGTATTAGACTAGATAGAAAGCTTAGAAATTAATTGTTACTAAGGCAGGCGTGATACATTACAACAATTACGAACACGTTCTCTTTATTAACTAAATGTCAGTAGTGGTGGTGGGAGTACTGCACCTTGTACTTAAATTTAAACCGTTTTAATGTACTTGTAATCTGTATTTCTGGATAGTAGTCAAGCCAGACAAAACACAGGGGGGGAAAAAAGAGTAGAGTGTACAAGGAGAAGACCAGGAACTGAGGCACAGAGGCAAAAATACTGAGACAGTTCAGTCTGACTCCAGTATCTGCTGTTCAGTAGTAGCCAGGCACAGATACCCAAAAACCCATAAAGGAACTGTGGCATTTTTTCCAGAAGCAGATTTCCCTGGGCAATATCTCCCTTTGGCCAAAGTGAAAATGCACTGCTACTCTTTACCTCCACAGGGTAGGCAGGCTCATGAATAGCAGTATTTTTATGTGACTACAGCTGCTCCTTTAACTCTGGATGAAGACCTGAATTTGGGGAGCTAAAGATTACAAATTCAAATCCCAGTTTCCACTTGGAGATGTGTGTATAGATTTGGCTGGAAACAATGCTGTCTGTATGCATACAGCCATGGATCGTTGCTGCAGCACAAGTCAATTAGCCTTTGTGACACTGTTGTCCTATGAAATAATTTTATGAATACTTCAGGGGATGCTGTCAGAAGGACAGTGCTAAGAACTACAGGACACAAAGGGTAAGGCCAGCAAAATAACCACCTTTGTTACAGGCTTCCAGCCACTTGTGTGTTTACAGACACCTGAACTTCTCTACCTTTCTTTGGTCACTCTTGGGAAATACAAAGGATAACAATTAACCTTTACTTGTTACAAACCACAAAAAGCAATAGGAGAGTCTCTAAAGTGGCATGCCTCATTTCAGCTTTCCATGGGTGTCTGCAGTGATAGGTGTGTCATGGAAGTCAAGATGGGTAGAGCTGAGCCTGCTAATTACAATGTATTTTTGTAGTCCCCTTTTGCCTGTTAAAGGCAAGGATACACAATAGTCTTCAGCTTTGACACCCAGTGTAGGAATCAGACCGCTATAAGATAAATCTTCAGTCATTCCCCAGTAGTTCTGTTTCACTGGAAGCTATTCTGTGAAATAACAAAAGACTGCAGGTGGTTGTTTTACCACCAAAACGTTTGGGGCTTTTTATGTTTTCTATTTCCATCCCTCTCAAAGTCTAAATGAATCTCTCTTAAGAAATACTGAAATTTTGTAAACTTTAAAAAAAAAATGCCAGCTGCAAATTAAACAGTCCTCTTGTCTGTTTTCTTGTTTGTTAGGGGGCTTTTTGTGGTGGGGTTTTTTTTTTCCTTGCCCTTTTTGGAAAGGAAAATGTATGCATGAGGAAAACCTTTTATTTTCTTTTTAATATGACTTGAAAGTTGAAAAAATAATGGGTTGTTAGTTTCTAGTTTTAAAACTTGTGTTTTGAGTTTCTCTCTAGTGAAAGCATGTGAGACTTTTTCTAACCTTGTTGCTGTGTTGTTCATTTGGTTTTTAGCTTTTTCCCTCTTCGGAGAACTACGAAAAGGCTGCTTTTCTGAATAAAAACAAGTGTAAGTAAAATAACGGTTTTTTTTGTTTCAGTTAGCCCTCCTGCCCAATTCTGAAATGCAAAAGAAAGTTTTCATTTTATAGAAATTTTACAGGAAATTATAGTGATTTTTCTTTTACCCCATCCACTGTGCTTTCCTTCCCTTTTCAATGTTTTTCACTGAAGACTCTATATGTGACATTGCACATTGTTAGGAGGTACAATTCATGTACAGATGAAGTGTTAGACGTGTGGGAGGCTTAGCAGGGGGCAACAGATGAGAGTAGAAAGAGAAAAAAGAAAATAAAGTCATAGAGGGAAAGAGCTAAAGATATAATTATTTTGCTACTGTTCAATATGTCTTAGAAAGAAGTAGAGACAAAAAATCTAGGATAAACTTAAATGAAAATGTATGCTAGATCCAAAAAATTATTTTCTATAAGTAGACACCCAGCAGTGTAAAAGCTATGCCTTTTCCTGCGGGAGGCTATGAGATGGCCATCAGGCACTGGCCAGCCCCTTGCCAGCTGCACCCAGTTCCCCTAGCATCTAATGGAAGTCAGACATTGGACTGAGTTGGAACTGACTTTGGAATTAATTCACTTCATGGCTGTTTATACAGGGATCCTGTCAACTATCCCTTGTGGCCTCTGAGTGCCAAGCTCTGGGCTGCAGCTCCTGCTGTCTGCCTCTGCAGCTGTGGTTGTGGTCCTGCCAGGCCTTGCTGACAGCCTGCTCGCTCCTCTCCTCCCTGGGGCTTAGGCTTCTCCAGCTTCACAGCTTTGGCCTGGCTATCGCTCACTGCCTTAACTGCATGTTCCTTGACCAGCTTCCTTTCTTGACATTGCACAAGCAGAAGGGGACATCTAATCCTGGCCTACAGTTCCCAACACCTTGAGATTCGTTACTGCTCAAGGGGAAGTATTACTGCTACCTCTTCAGCTTTTAAAATTTTATTTAAACAAATGCAAACTACAGGTCCTGTATGCCGCACACATGCCACAGTCTAGCTATTAATTAAAAAGAAGATATTGTCATTAAAAGCCTGGTATTGTACAAGTTTTGATAATGAATTATATCCAGAGCCAAGCAAAGTAATAATTCTATTTGACACAGTCTGTGCAAGCCTCATTTGCAAGGTTTAGTTCAGTTGTGGGCACCAGGTTTGAAAATTACCTCAGTATGTTAGAGTTCAGTTGACAGCAAGAGAAATACCAAGAAGTTGAAAAATGAGGCCTAAGAAGAACAGCTAAGAAATTTTGGCATGGTCTTGTTGAAAAAACAAAGCTGAAGGGAGACATAATAATTTAAAAAACAACAACAAAGGGATGTTATAAGGAAAAGGGGGCTCAGTCTTTACCAGTGAGGAAGAGGCCAAGTCCAGTTTAATGTAGATTTAGGTGAAATGTAGCTGGTGTGTTAAAGCTAGCTCTGTCTGAGGGTTGTGCCAGCGAAAACGAGGTAGATGGTTGGATGTTGGTGTGAGGGTTTTGTGATGGCAGACAGTCACCTTCTGTCCTTCAACTCAGTTTGGTGAAGGAGAGCACCAGGAGTTCAGCTTGTGGGGCAGGAGGAGACCAACACTCATGCCATGGGGTTTTTGGGCTGGTACCCCAAGAGTTGTCCCTAGCCAGCGAAATCTAATTACCTAGTTTTCCCTCTTCTGAATCCAGGGGAGACTGAGGCAGTTTTTGCCAGACCTAGCAGGTACAGTTTGACTCTGGCCCCACATGATTTGTGTAGAACTAGAAGAGGTTGTCAAGGGAGTGCAGAAACGGTGGCCTTCAGTATGGTTGAGGTGAGATTTGGTATCTGTCTTGTAGGAAGAGTTTAGAGGTAATGAGATCAGCTGTGCTCCCTGCAGAAGAATGAAAGTAACCTACTAACAATCCTGTGTCACAGTATTGATTCTGTTCTTATATTTTCAGTGCTTTGAAGCTGCTATGGTCTGTTGGTTCATTAAGTTACATTTCCAGATTGTCCCTAAACACTGCCTTTTCTATAGTCTGCATTTTAACACTCTTTGAGTGCATATCGATACGTTCTGTCCTCTGTGCAAACCACAATCAAAGAAATCCCATTTCTGCAATGGCTAATGAGGTACCAGAGTGGTAAAATAAACAGAAGAAGGAATTACACAGTGTCAGGAAGCTCGACCAAAGAAATGTCACCTTCAGAGACGCAGCAACCTTTCACTTTATTACAGTGTGCCAAATTTGGCTGGAATTAGACAAGAACCTACAATTACTGAATATACTCTTATTCATGGGGAAGCTGAATAGAATTGGGGGGGCTTATGTCATAGAAGCATATATTATGAAAGATGTGTTTGACACACTGACAAGTACCATGACTGAAATTACAGCTGAATTATGCAATTAGATTTTATTAAGTAAACATATTATTAAGGATTTACATTACAGAGGAAAGGATGTCAGGGTCTTGGTGATTGTACTGACCTCTTGTGCCACTGGGAAAGATGTAGAGAGGCTTCCAAAAGAGCAATATAGTTCCTATTTAATCTTCAAATAAGAAAAAAATGTCAAGGAACCACTGCTGCTATTTTATTTCTTCCAAGTCTTCACCAAGGAAGCATTCTATTTTAATGTGCATTGCCTTAAATTTATACTTGCTAGTAAAATATAAATCACTGAAACATTATATACTTTAGAATGAACTATGCACTGTATTTATAGCTGAACTTCCAAAGTGTAGTATGTGCATGTATATGAGTCCTCAAAATTATGTACCTCTGGAGGTTTCTCGCCTTAATTCACTTCATTTCTGATATAAAAATAAAAAAGAGAAAAGGAAACCCTCCAACAGATTACTTAAGATCTCTGTAGAGATGTCATATTCACACAGATATTCACTGATCATGCCAAAGGAGGAGAAAAAAGTGGCAATTTATATTCATAATGTAGTTTTATTTTAAAATCAATAATTAAAGATAAGTAAATGAAGGTAAGCATGCAGAAAACTGTTGGCTCAACATAGGTAACAAAACAAACAAACAAAAAAACAAACCAGAAAACAAACAAGATTGCAAGCACTAATATAATTACAGGTTATCCTCTCTCCTTCTTGAAGTCCACTAGTTATGCTGCAACTTTGGCAAGAAGCCTAATTGTTCCTTAAAATTTTTACTTCTCTTCCAAAATGGAAGTGACTCTTTCAGGGTAGGTGCAGCCCAGTTCCTCAAATTGCAGATTGCTCAGCAGTGACCATACCAGAGCTGGTTGTTTACCACCAGCTTGGCTTGGCTCATTTCAGTAGGTGGAACCTACCCTTCTTCAGCCTCCACCTCTGCAACAGACAGAAAGCTTTACCAAAAGCACATTCTATTAGATTCTGGAATTAAGCCTTCAGGATTTAGGAAGTGCCAGTACCAATGCTGCAATACAACCTTATATCAGTTCCTTGAGCATAAATGCCTTATGATAATATTCCATTAGATGATTGTTATTTTTTTGCAGTGGGATGCAGCAAAGGAATGTCTCAGTGGAAACTGAAGTTCAAATCTGGGCAGTGGTCAGCAGCCTACCAAATTGCATACAGGTACTCCTGCCTACTTTTAACAAACTTCAGTCCCTGTGTGTCTCACCCTCTGTAAATTGTCCCTGTCCCAATCTTGTCACTTTTCCATTCATGGCCTCCTTTCCTGTTCTTTTTGCTTAACCCCTGAGGCTTCTCATCCTAATCCCAGTCTCTTTATCAAGCCAAATTGCCTCTTGCTTTTCACACCCAGGCATATTCTCCCAATCCATTCCCCATCTTCCTTTGGATGTATGTTTTGTTCTGTGTTTTAATTAGACTGATTTCTCTCCTCTACTACATGGATTCCTACGAGTCTCAGACATGACCAAGACCCTGTTTCCACTCCTGGTGTCCAGCCAAACTGAGAATGGCCATTATAAAGAACATCCTTTTGAGCTGCTGTAGATGTTGGGGCTGCACTGTGACATATGCTCCATAGTGTGAGTTGTCTGGCCAGCCCTCTCAGTTCAAGCATGCAATGAGGTTGGAATTTTCTGAGGTTTTAGGTGTTCTAAGAGTTCTCCCCTGCAAATAATGATTTTCTGTTCCAGAGCCTGGGGATATAGAATATTTCAAAACAAAAGTCTCAAACATATGTTGTAATATATTTTTTGCAAGTCTCATTCTCAGAAAGAGTGGAACGAGGCAGTCATCTGACATGGCAAATTTCAGCTCTATTACTTAACATTTGGTCAACCAAATTTGGTCAAGTTATAAAAACCTGAATGTAAAATAATAGAGCAGAAAGCAATGAAAAGATGCCGTTATGGATCTGGTCTTGTATATATGCAACATTTTGTTCAAGAAATAATGTGGGAGAGCTGCTCTGTAGTGGCAGCCACAATATAATCAAACTTAAAATTAGAGAGCAAGCTAAATAAATTCAGTACACAGACTTTCAGTTTAAGGACAGGGAACTACATAAAAATTAGACAACCCTAAAGGCTATTAAAAGTTACTGTGTCAGAGGCCTACATGAAAATTGTGCCACAATTGAAAAAGACAACAAGGCAGTCCAAAAATTCCCTGCATAGCTCAACATTAAAATGATGTAGTCCACCAAAAGAAAAAGAAAGGCTTTCTAGAAATGGAAACCTTGTTCAAATTAGAACAGAAAAGCCCATAAAAATGGCAGGTCAATTTCAAGCAAGAAATTAAGAAAGCTAAAAAGAATTTGAAGTGAGCCTTTAAAAGCATGCTGAAGCTGATAGCAGAGAACTCTGTAAATAAACCAGAAGCAGGAAGTCAGCCATAAATTAGTGGGACCACGTAATGGTCAAGGTATAGAAGGAACTGCAGCAGATGAAGGAAGCTCAATGAACTCCTTCAGTTCTTTTTATGGCAGAAGCTGATTCCCAACTCTGATGCATTCTTTGTACCATAAGTCAGAAAAAAATAGATCAATTTGAAGTAAATATTACAGGATGCATTGATCCAAATAGACAAGTCAGATGTCAGTAAGTCACCAGGACTGGCTAACATCCACCCAAGAGTCCTGAAGGAACTCAAATATGACAATGCAGAACTGCTGGCCATGATGTGTAATATAATAACAAAGAGCTGCTGTGCTGGCAGTCATGTGGATGGCCATCTACAAAATTGCCAACTTCTACCTACCAAAAGGGCTCTGCATGGGATCTTGAGAACTACAGACCAGTGAGCCTTACTGGTACTTACTTAAGTACCATCTATAATAACAAGAAGAAGGAGGAAAAAGATTGGTGAGCATGTGGATAAACTTGGTCTGTTGAGCAGGAGTCAGGCTGGCTTCTGTGATGGGAAATCCAGCCTCACTAATCTGAACTTCTTTGATGGTGACAATAAGAGTATGTATAAAGGGGATCCATTGGACAGAATATATCTGGATTCTCAAAAGGCCTTTGCCAAGGTTCCAGAGAACGTAATAGAATAGGACAGAATAATTACAGTGGGAAAGGGACCTGCAATGATCATCTAGTCCAGCTGCCTAAGGTTATTAAAGAAAGTCAATAGCAGTAAGACTGGAGGAAAGGTCCTTGTGTGGATTGAAAACTGGGCAAAAGATGGGAAAGAAGGAGTAAGGATTAATGGGCATTTCTCAGGATGGAGAAGAATCAGCAGTAAGGTCTCCCAGGAGTTGGTCCTGGGACTCATTTCATTCAGCATTTTCATCAAAGAGCTGAAGAAGGGAATGAACAGTGAAATCTTCTGGTTTGCAGGTGATATTAACTGAGTTAGGGTCACAGATTTTAGTGTAGATAAATGTGATCTAATGAAAAATACTCTTAATTCCTACCTACATGATGCTGAGCTCAGAACTGAGGTGCTGAACTCTTGAATTCAAGAAAGAGCTCTTGGAGTCATTGCTGTCACTTCTCTGAAATCATGAGCTCAAGGTGCCGTGGCAGCAAAAAACCCAAACCAAAAAAACCTGAGGAGTACAAAAGAGAGATGACATTTTGTCACCATACGAAGCTGTGATACACCCACGTACTCAGTACTGTGTGCAGTTCTGGTTTCCACTTCTTAAGAAGGGGGCAGTGGAATTAAAAAAGATACAGAGNTCCAGCCTCACTAATCTGAACTTCTTTGATGGTGACAATAAGAGTATGTATAAAGGGGATCCATTGGACAGAATATATCTGGATTCTCAAAAGGCCTTTGCCAAGGTTCCAGAGAACGTAATAGAATAGGACAGAATAATTACAGTGGGAAAGGGACCTGCAATGATCATCTAGTCCAGCTGCCTAAGGTTATTAAAGAAAGTCAATAGCAGTAAGACTGGAGGAAAGGTCCTTGTGTGAAAAAACCCAAACCAAAAAAACCTGAGGAGTACAAAAGAGAGATGACATTTTGTCACCATACGAAGCTGTGATACACCCACGTACTCAGTACTGTGTGCAGTTCTGGTTTCCACTTCTTAAGAAGGGGGCAGTGGAATTAAAAAAGATACAGAGAAGGTCAGTCAAAATGCTTGTGATGATGGAGCAACTGCCGCGTAGGAGAGACTAAAAAAACTGGTATTGTTGAGCTTGGAGAGAAGGGTGAGGGCAGATGTGATCCAGGTTCACAAAATCACAGATGTGATGGATTAGCTAGATCTTACTGGTATCAGAGAGCTCAGAGAGAGCAAGATGTGCATAAAAGGGTGCTAGAATGACTACACAGGAAGGTAATCTCTAAAATCTCTACAGTAACACTGGATGCAGTACAAGGGGAATGTGTTGCCAGTAGTTGCCAAATTCATGTGCTCTCCCTAAATAGCTTTTCCTTTTGTTGTTATCCCCCCTGGCTTCTCCGTTGCTGGCCAGGCATCAGCCAAACCCCCACAGAACTTCCCAGGGAGAAAGGAACCTAAGGGAAAAGTGAATAAAGGAGAGAAAACCCCGCTGTTTGAGGATGCATGGATCTTACCCCAGAGGGTGTTTCTTATGTTTGAATGATCTAAGATTGGAGGCATTCTTGGCTGTCCTAGAATGCAAGCAAGGAGTTGTGACAGGTTCTACAGAGATTTACTGCATAACTTTTTTTCTGTGTTAAAAAAAACTTTAAAGCACAGTCTCAGTTTCCAACTGAAAGAAAAGTATTGAAGACAAGTAATACATGGAAGAAACTGCTAAAGGAAATACTTAGAATGGATAAGAGAGTGTAAAACTGTATCTCACATAAATCTGTACTTTTTAATCCTTTTTGATTTCCAGTGTCAGTGTATGGCAAATTTAACTTACTTAGAGTAAGTTTGCTTCTTTTAATTTCCTTTTGCAGATCCCTTAGTTCTCCCTGAGTTCTGCAAACCACAAGTTGATAACCACTACAGAAGAGATATCATCTAGGAAGTTACCTATTTCTGGTTTCTTTCTGCAAAGTGCATTAAATCTGCATGGAGACTGACCAGATTATAATAGCAATAATCCCACTGTAGTAATATTTCTTTTGTAGAGCTGTACAATGCATAGCTGACTTTGGGGCTTAAGTTTTTAGGCAGATGCTCATCTGCTTAGAAAAGCAGAGAGAAGGCTCCAAATATTACATACCATCTCCCCCTGTGGTGCATCTGTTCATCTCAGACTTGCAAGGCACTGGGTTGTCATCATTTGTGAAATCTGGCTACAAACAAAAACAAAATCCTAGATGGTGAGGCTTATATGTCAGGAAGTAGTTTTGTATTTTTTGTTTCTCCAGGGCCTAATAAGGATAACTGTGGTTATCCTTCTTTGTGATTCCTAGGTGCAACCATACTGAAATAACAAATGCATCTGTTTTCCTTTCTCTGATACCAATCAAATGCCACACTCTGAAACAGATCTGCAGCGACAGTAAATTAAAAGCAGTCCATTAAAGACAGTTTCATTTACAGGGAGTGAGAATTTGGTGCTGTATTTTTTATGTGAGAAATAAACAAACTTGATTAAAAAAAAAAGAACTGTATCTTTTGCTATGTAATAATTATGCAAGTATTTCCAATAAAATAATAGATTGCTGGAAAGCATTTGATGAAGAGAAGAAACAGATAATTTATTCTAAAACTAAATTATATGAAGAATTTTTTTTACATCACCCACATTTTCCTGATTGTGGCAGTACTAACATATAGTCCCACCACATATCAGTCCTATTAAAAGAGAGATCCAATTAGTCTTTTTTTCACCTTAATACTGCTGCCTTATCACTTTTTAATTTTGAAATTAAAACTTTTTAAGAGAAACAATACCGCAATGCTAGAATAAAGCTTTCCAAAACTTCATGATCCTGATTCCCATCTGCCTCACCCCTTCTGTAGTCATTCTGGCCCTGCAAAACTTTATTATGGTAACCTGGTAACTTTTTTCCTTCTATCCTTGACACTCCAACGCTTCTCTCACTTACTTTGTTTCCTTTCTTTCCACCACTTTTCATTCTTTATGCTTATTTTTCTCTTCCTACTCTTTGTCCATAGCTATCCTGTTCCTACCCCTTAATATTCAAGTTGTTCAGAGTTATTTCAAAAATGGCCAGTATACTCACTATTACGTCTCAAATCCATTTCATTTAGGACCCAACTGTGATCACCACTGAGTCAGAACACTTCCGTACGAGGGCTAAGGAATACAGCACAACTCTGCTTGACTAAAGGTATTGTAATCTGGACCTTTGTGTTTAAACAACTCTTTTAAAAATTTTTCAGGTTAATATATTTATCATTTGAATTGTAATTTGGAACTAATTGTTCACAGCCCTCACCTTTGTTTCATACATCAGCATGCACATTTTGTAATGAAATATGTGAAATTATTTTGAAATAATGGGGGCCAGAGAGTCTGTCCCTAAACTGCCTGCCCAGATACACGTCCTGGTAAGTGAGATAACCCGGGACTTGTGGAATCCAGAGAGTTTTTTTGGACATGCTACTGACTGGACTGCTGCTATTTAGCTTCCTGAACCCTTTTTCAGAGTATGTATTTATTTTATTTGACTCCCCCCAAAAGGTACTGTGGTTTTACATGAGTTTGAATACAATTCACTGGGTGCAGGAAGTCTTGAGGCAGGCAAATACACATTGGTTAGAACAGAACTGGCCAGTCTGTGCCTCTGGAGCTGCATGTGGTGCTCTAATGATTTAAGTACAACTCCTGGCTGGCATGGGAGCTGTGGCACAATCCCTGCTCTCAGAAGCAGTGAGTCAGCAAGAGCCTCTGAGGCCAGTATTAGTGGATTTCCCTGGCCTCAGCCTCTTTGCCTAGCTGAGCCCCATTCCTCAGGCAAGCTCTGCAAGGCCATGTCATCACCAGCCTCTGTGAACTGTTTGCATAGCCTCATTGCTCCAGAACAGGATACACATCTTAAGGTTTTCAACACTGTGACGTTTTTGATGTGGCATTTGCAGGGCTGAGGAGATCAGACATTCTGGGAAAAGACTGTGAAATAGTCTGAGAGGTTATTTTTTTTAATTATATCTTTTCCTCAGCCACTGTAAATTTTTTTCCAAGCCATATGATCCTCAAATTATCAATACAAATGGGAATACAATTAATAGGTGTTCCATATCTTCATAGGCAGCATCACATTTTTGTGCCAGGAAGGCATACCTTTTATTCTATTAAACTGAGCAAAAGTCGTCTTCTGGGCCTCATCTTGTCTGTATGGTGCCATCTCTTCAGGAATACATCATCAGCAGAGTGCTTTGTCTCAGTGATGTATTACGCTAATACATCTGTTGCTTTAATGATATATTAGTGTAATACCTTATCAGAGTGATGCATACCAATGATCTATTACTCAAAAGGTGGTGCCATTCAGGAATGAGAGAATTCATGGGCATATTCAGTATAATTATACAGATAAAAGCCAACATACATTACCCTGGAATCTGCTTTCATGGAACCGAGAACACCAGTTTTATGCTAGTCTGTCTGGTGCCATTTTCTAGTGCCATTGCACTAGGTTGGTAGTGCTGAGGCTGTTACATCTCTTTTAAACCTTTTAAATATACTAAGAGCAACTACTATTAACCTGGGGTCACTGTGAAGCAGGCTGTATCCAGTTACATTATTTTTACCGTATAGTAGTACAGTACTTACTTACCCGTAACCATATGAAACCAAGCAGCATTAACCTCCAGATAGTCTGAAGAACATATCATATCTCATTATAATAATCTGGGCTTCATCCTTTGCTTGACTTTAATTATTGTCCATTCTCAAACATTTTCAATTACATGACAGTTGAACTTCAGCCTGTCATTAACTGTAGGTCTCTTTAATCTCAACCTTCATTTTCTCTACCATTACTTTTTTTTTCATTACATTAGCCACTGAAAAACAGATAAAGTCAGTCTGATTTACATTGTTTTGTGTAGTGTGTTAATTAAACATTTCAAAACACCATCCAGAGATTGTGGCAAAACCCAACTTTCTGTTTTTTGAACTTTCACTGTAAAGAAGGGTAAAAAATGTAAACCAGTGATATAAAACCCTCAAAACGCAAAGCTCTTTCCCCTCTGCCTTAACTTTTTCGCTAATTGGGTCCAACCTAAAGAGAAAGAGAAACAACCACATTTTGGCATATGGTAATTTAACTAAGGTATAAAGTACTGATTAGCTTATTCACATTTTTTTTAATTATGTTTTACACCAAGGTGTGAAGAGCGTTGCTTAGTAGAACACTGAAGCCTCCAACTTGGTTCTGCTCATCAAAGTGGGAGAAAAGGTGCATAGGTACCTTTACAGTTTTTGACAAATAATCCAACCCAAAACAATTAATAACTTACGTACTGACATAAATGAGGGAGAAAAGGATAGGAAAAGTATTTATAGTATGTAAATATGGGGTTTTTTTCTTCTTTGCTTTTGTTATCTTCAGCTTCATTGCTAGTGACAGGTATCATTTTAATTTGCAGAGAGGGTTGCTAAAGCAACTTTCAGGAATGTATTTAGTCAGGTGGTAAACTGAATTCACAGAAGCTGTGAATGTGGATACAGTAGGATGAATGCGGAACATCCTACTTTTTCCTAATTCTCCAAGGCCACTCAGATGACCTGTGACCTTCCAGTTTGGAAACTGCTGACCCAGATCTTTCTCCTGCCTCACAGGGGGATGGATGGAGGTGCAGAAGCTGTCTTTGTAAGAGTCTGATGCAAGAAGTAAACTGCCCTCATCAATAGAGCAAGGCTGAGTAGAATAGCTTGTACAGGTGTTATGGAACTGCTGAAGCAGAAGGTGGCATAACAGGTTGCAGTAGAAGGTGAGGTCTGGCTGCGCAAATAAGGCAGCAAGATACAGATCAGTGCGCAACTTCTGGGGCAGCAAGTGGCAGTGGCACTGGAAGGGGCCTTTCTGTCAGAAGGCTTATCACAGCCAAACCGAGCCTTGGCTTGTAAAGCATCAGGGTTTGGAAGGAGGTTGCTGTAGAGTGTTCCAATCATCATCCTGTGAACGCTTTGGGTGTGTTTTGTTTGTGTGTTTTAAATACTATAATCTCAAGGCTAATCAGGGAGTTCATGGGTGGGGCTATACTACCTGATCTCTGTCAGAAGTGAAAGCAGCCTGCTAGCACAGCAATGCAGGAAGTATGGCTGCAGTCAGAAGAGAGTCCTGCAGCAAGAAACAGTGACAGATTTATTCTGATCAAGAAACCTGCAAGTTACCTGCATCTTGGTGGGGTGGGGGAGGAAAGGCATCTTTATCTCGCCTGAGAAACCCTAAGCCTCTATGGGACTGACCTCCAGGGCCAGGCTGGAAGTCAATATTTTTACCTGAAAGTAGAAATGCTCACGTCCCTGTACCTAGGATATTTGCAACCTTTCCTGCTCTTTTTATCTGAGGAAACTGGTTATTTCACTGTGTATTGACTGGGATTTGTTAGTCCTGAAAATCTACTGGATCTAGCAGCAGAAGTTTCTGTAGCATTGGCTTCCTGGTTGTGGTGGGTCTCATATGTTCCTTGTACAACCTATGACAGAAGCCTTCCAAATCATAATTAGCAAACACAGTAACTGTTAATTCTGGTAAACTGCAAGTGAGCAAATAGACCTTTGTGTAACTTTCCTTGTGTGCGAGCAATTGGGAGGGACGGATTTGGTACGGGAAGAGAGACTAGCCGGTGGGCTGATACTGTTCTCTTCATGTATATATACTTACTCATGAGACGTAATATATTTAGGGTCACAACAGTCTAGTAAGGTAGCGGATGTGTTAGTCTTTGCTTAAGAGATGGAGAAAAAGAACAGAGTGAAATGCTTAATGGTCTACAGCAGCCATGGGGACCGCGGGGACAGTGTGTGGTCTTATCCAGAATGGCTTTAACCGGCATTCAGTTGCAGGCAGCCCTTGTTTGCTGCTTTAGAGGAGCAGTTTGTGGGCTCTTTGGGAACACATCTGAATGATGAGTGACTTTGGGTTTTTGTTTTTCTGCATTAATTTTGGTGACATCTGTTGTCCAATCTTGTTTGTGGTGTGCTACACAAATGCTTTTGCTAGTGTGGTGCAGAAAAAGAAGAATGATAGACAAGGTGGGTGGCAATTGCTCACATTTGCTCAGACTGTACTGCCACTGAATGTCAAACCATGCCATGTTACTAGGTTGTGTGAGGTTATGTGTGATGGTTTAGGACACAGCACTCCTTTTAGTTAAATGGCATGCCTTTTAGTTAAAGGAATGATGGAATGATAATTGTTTTTTAAGAGGTTTCAACTACCTACAAATTTGATGTTTTGGGCTGAACCAGTCTTTCAGTTCCCTCTGCAGTCCATCGAGAGAGCAAGGCTTTTCTAGGGAAATGCATTCTCCCTTCCACAGGATGGGGAACATTTGCCAACTGGTAGTGCTTACCTCTCTCTTTTGACAACAGGTAACCTAGAAATCTAAGTTACGTTAAATGACTAAGTCTCTGTAATAGTGAAGACTAGCAGAATTTGCATTTACTGTCTATTGTCTAAAACTCCCCAAGGCTGGCATCTTCCATTAATTTTGAAAAGCTTTGAAACAAAACCTGACACTACTGCAAGCAGCCATGTCTGTCAACAACAAAGTGGCAGCTAGATTAGCTGGAATGGGTTTGAGAGGGGAGAACTGTGAGGTGACATACAACCTCTCACAGTTTACCTGTGCTCCTCTGGTACAGGCTGCTATCTACCTGGCATGGTCACTGGCAAAAGCTTAGCATATCACCCCATGTTTTGTGTTTCTTAAAACAAGAAAAAAAAAAGCCCCTAAAACAATAAGACTGCAAATCTGAACTGGAAAATAGTAAAGCAGAAAGTGGAATCAACAGAACAGAAGCAGGAGGTGCTGGGGCGCTAGAAATGGGTCAGAAACTGCTTAATCTGGATCAGAAGCAGCTATCTGAGTTTGCTTGACTCTTGTCTTAACACCTGGGCTGCACAATGCAGTGGCTAAGGAGAAGGTATACAACTAATTCTTTTG
The DNA here is from genome assembly GCA_013400615.1 of Syrrhaptes paradoxus. Lineage (NCBI taxonomy): Eukaryota > Metazoa > Chordata > Aves > Pterocliformes > Pteroclidae > Syrrhaptes > Syrrhaptes paradoxus. The sequence goes on along the minus strand of VZTO01009326.1, from coordinate 116,652 downwards.
ATTCTGTTATGGGGAAAATGACTTTTGGCAAGAGGATGGAAAGAGCAGTTGGGGGCAGTAAAGTGGCTCAGGCCTTAGAACAATTTGCTCTGGTGTATGAGAGCTAGAATCATTAGCCTCTATGAGCAGATCAGTGAGGATTTTGTCATTGATTGAACTGGGACCAGGGTTTCACTGTAATTACTAATTATGGCAAATGTGCAACAGTTGTGCTGCTGCTTAAAGCTGAGCTGTTTGATTCTGGGAGTTTTTTTGCCAATGATAGAAGCTGGTTCCTTCCCTCTCCCAGCTTTTCAGGCATGGGAAGCAGGGGTCATAAATCCCTGTGCTGCTTGCTTTTAAAATGTGTGACTTAAAAAGTAGGATTTGGCTGGTAAGGATGGATGCATGGAAGGGGCATTCAAGCAAATGGATGGTGAGTTCTGCATTACTTTCTTCTTCAGCCCCTCAGGCACTGCTAGCTGACCTAAGTGCATTAAATAACTGCATAAAATATTTGTGGATTACCTCTCGGGTACAGTAGAAAAACCTGATTTAAAAAAAATAAGAAAGGGCTTGTAGCAGAAAAGGGTCTTTCTGTAAAATGCCGATACTATGTCAGTGGTAATACAGGCATTCTCATCTCATGTTGACATGACAGCCATTTCTTTTTATAGATACTTCTTGGGGAGATTTTTTTTTTTTTTTTTTGTGGAATAGTTCTCTTCTGTTTCCAGTCTAGCTGGTCTCCAGAGAGCTGTGATAGTCAGTAAAAGATATATGAGCCTGGAAAACAAGTTCACAGAACTGGTGTCTTCTTCAGGACAATTGAAAAGAAACTGTTAACATTTGAGGTAGTTCCTATTAAGAAGTCTGAGGAAAAGCTGTTTTTTATTTGGAAAAAAACCAAACCACTGTTTGGGGAAAGTGTGCAGAGGGGTGTTGATTTATCAAAAGTCAGTTTTCTCTATCAGTGTTGACTAGGTGACCAGCTGAATACTCCAAACCAAGTTATATACATACTGTCTAGCGAGCCCATCTCCTAAAGCAGAACAGGAAAGTACTTGGTAGGACTTCAACATCAGGATTTTATTCACCTTTTTTCCTAACACCTGTTCCTAAAAAAACCCAAACCAACCAAACAAAAACCAAACAAAACCAAACTGATGCGTTCTACAAAAGGAGGGGAAAAATAATACTGATCAGCAGCACCTCTAAGTCTTCGTCACTGGATAAGCAGCCTAATTGCCAGCTGAGTCTGTGCTGGAGTGACAGCTGGCATGCATTACCTGCTGGCCTGCCTGCTTTCCTTCAGAAGGAAACTCTGATGCTTGGAGAGGCAGATGACTGGCGACCAGGAGAACTTCCCTGCAGTGAAGATACAGTCTGAGAGTCTGACAGGAAGGCAGCTGAAGACTAACAGCACAATTGTGTTATTTTAGCTCCTTAGTGCTTGTCCTAAATCTTTACAGGATGCTTCCATCAAATGCTTTATTTCTCATGTGGCCGTAATAGAATCCTGAGCAGAATAGCAACGCTGGATTTCAGTAGGGCCAACTTCGGCCTTTTCAAGCAGTTGCTAGGGGAAATCCCGTGGGACAGGGTACTTGAAGGTAAAGGGGCCCAAGATAGTTGGCTAGCGTTCAAAGAGTGCTTCATCCAAGCTCAAGATCGGTGCATCCCAACAGGTAGGAAGGCAAGAA
>VZTO01009326.1:99474-113591 GCA_013400615.1 Syrrhaptes paradoxus | reverse complement strand
TGGAACAGGCTGCCCAGAGAGGTTGTGGAGTCTCCTTCTCTGGAGACATTCAAAACCCGCCTGGATGCGTTCCTGTGTGATCTGATCTAGGTGTTCCTGCTCCGGCAGGGGGATTGGACTAGATGATCTTTCAAGGTCCCTTCCAATCCCTAACATTCTGTGATTCTGTGATTCTTCTACAGAAATAAGCTGAACTCTTGAAAGTGGTAGTGGGGAGGATACAATGGATTGCCCCATGCTTTGGTCTGCCCAGACCATGCTCAGGGGCTAGTGTTCAATAGTGGTTCCAAAAAAAACCAAACCAAAAAACCTGAACCTATCTATCCCCCCTCCCCAGACCTTACCCACATCTAAAACTGCAATTAGGAAAAAAAGCCTTGCTGCTATTTAGTTCTGGAAGCACTTAAGCTTAGCTGTCACTGTTTAAAAATTTTCTGGAGTCAAACTGAGACTGAACTGCAGTACCCAGTTTGATCAGTGATTGTAGTTTAGACTGATCTGAATGAAGAACGTGGCTACCATCCCCCGTGGATGGAGGCAGGAGTTCAGCTGCTCAGAAAAGGCACTGGTAGCTACTGTTTTCTTCCAGGTCAAAGGATTGGAGGAGAATGGAAGAAGCTACAAGACGAGTTGATGACGCCCCGTCTTCGTACTGCAGACTGCTTGTTAGTGAACTCTAGGATACAGGTGAGCTAAGTTCAGCTTCTTTATTGAAGGAACTGGTTCTAACCCCTAACTTGAACTTACTTTATAAAGTGTGCCTATATTACTTCGTATTTGTCTATGCAGGATGGGGAAACTTGTTCAGGAAAATGCATAAACTACTACTAGGAGTAAAATCCATTTTCTACTAGCCCTAGGCAGCTTCCCAGTGTGAAGGCTGGTTGCAGATCTGGTTCTGAGGCACCTACAGTCATGGGCTATCTAGGCACCTCAGTAGCCTAACACAATTCTGGATTCTGCCCCAGAGGTGGGACTACAAAAAGACCCATATTTTAAACCAATTTTTCTGTGTTTGTGCATTGTGTGATGCTTTTTCTCACTTTCAAACGTGAGTGCATCACCAATGCTATTGCTGTGACCAACTTAATAAAATCAAATGGACAAGTAGAAGGTGCAGACCTGGGGAAATCACTCCCTGTTTTCAGTGGTGAAAGTACCAGTTTTCTAGATGCTTAGTAAACGGTCATCAGAAAGATAATAAAAATGGTAGAACTGGAAAAGACTAGTAGTGAGAACTGAAAACTTGGCTTCTGAATCCAAGATGAATTGGCACATTGAGAGTGACTCCTTTATGTCCAGTATGTGTCCTGCAATTCAGAACTTTAAAAGCCCACTGGTTCAGGATTGTACTGACTATTGCAGGCTTTTGAGTTACAGTGGCATAATGCGGTGGCTGACTGCATGCTTTTCTCATCTCTGGCACGTTTGAAGTGAAACAAAGGTATGTTAGTCTAACACCTTGTACTTGCCATTATAACCGTGTGAGAAGGTGTGCAAGAGCAGCTAGGGAAGCGCAGCTGATGAGCAGCAACTTATTAAACCACAGTGTCTTACCATGTGGGGTTATCTATATCCTATTCTTTTGTCTGATGCTGCTGTGGAGTGTGTGCATTCTAGCAGCAGTTGCTCTCTGCTCTTTCCTGGTAGGTAGTGGTATTCATGAATACTTTGTGAAGAAAGGTCTGGGATAGAAATTGCAGTACTAGATTTTTTTTTTTTTTTGGCAATTGAATGTTTAACAACATTAGCGTTTACGTATTTGACTGGTTTGAGATTAATGGGTAAAATTCATTCCGTCTCCAGAGCATCATTTGTGTCTTCTGTGTTAAATTCACATATTTTGTGATAATAATGAGCAGTTCCACAGCTGGACCCACATGAAAATGGCCCAAGTGAAAGTTGCTGCTCAGGTCCAGTGGCACATCTTACATGGTGTGGGGCTGGGGAAGCTCCTGAAGTGTTCAGGGACAGGTGACAGTTCTGGTTCACAGACAATCACGTAGAGTGTGTGGGGTGACTTTAAAAGTGCCCACGGACATGCTGTGCCACTATGGCATTTTCTTTAAATCAGTGTCAATCCTGTTGTAGTTTTAATTAAGCAAAAGGAAAAAGTTGGCTGCTAAATAGAGTATCTTGGTGAGCCACACAAATAAACTACCAACCAGTCTGGGTTATTTTTAAGATGGCATTGATGAATTCTCTGTGCCGTTTTTTGCGTTTTCCTCTAACTTTTGTGTTAATTGACTCAAAAGCTGACGTTACTACAGCTTCCAGAACATGGTAGTTAAAGGCCTGCCTGAAATTTTGTTGTAATCATCTAATTTTTAGTGATTCAGCATATTTAAGGAGCAGAAATAGTGATGTAACAGACTGTTGCATGTGTTTCCAGTGGACTTGGTTTTTTTTTTCAATGGCACTTTTCTAGCACAAAGGAAATACAACGTTTCCATGGGGCCGCTCGCTGCCCCCTTCCCCTCTCACCCGCCCGTCCCCGCTCAGTCGCGCCTCTGGTTCCGCTCCGCCGCCCGCCTCGTACGGCTGCGCTGCGCTCCTGCCCCGCTGCCCCGCTCCCGNGCCCGGCCCCGCCGAGCATGCCCAGAGCGCGGCCCGCCGTGCCGGCCGGGCAGGGGGCGCGGAGGGGAGCCCGCCGCCGCCCCGCGCTTAAAGGGAAAGGCAGGAGCCCCTGCGCGGGGCGGCCCTCGGACCTCGGGAAAGAGAGGCGGAGAGTCGCTGCTCCGTAGGTGCGCTGCCTTGCCTCACCTGATGGCAGTTTCCTTCGGTTCAAATGCGTTCAGAAAGGTGTGGTGGGTTTCAGAAGGTAGCAGTGGCTTCGGCTGATTGAATTGATGAGCTTAGCAAGATGTAAAAATCACTTAAATTCGTGCAGGAATTATAATTAAATTATCCTGCGCCCATAAATAAGTCACTCTCTTATCTTCAGTATTCTTAGCCTTATCACTAGGAAACAAGTATTGGCCTGTAACCTCATCCTTCTGCAGTTGTGACTTTGTCATCCTCTGTATGTTGACACAGCCTTGTCCCTCAGCAGACTTTCTCCCTTTTGCAAGCAGGATTTCAAATACAGGAGTTAGGATGTTGCCTGTGTTAAAGGACATGTGAGCTAGGCCCAAAGAATTCCCTGGGTCTTGGATGTGGGCTAGGGAAGAAACATCTTCACTCCCAAGTGTCTGCTAGCATAGCTGCCTCGGTCTGGGGTCTGAGGAGGTACTGTCCCTTAGCACAAAGCTCCAAAGGCTAAGGCCCTTAAAGTTTCTGGCTTTTTTTTTTTCCTTCCTAACTATGTGGTAAAATCACATTACCACCCTGTATATAAGATGGCTTTACTGTACGTGTAAAAACCTGAGGCTTGGTTATCCAAGCAGCAGCTAAAAAGAATAAGACACTCAGCAGTATGGGAAGTCTCACTGGGGACAGTTGCTGAGATAATGCGGGTCTTTATTGGGGCCTGCAAATGAGCAATTTATCAGAGAAGCTCAGTTGGAAGAGTATGGGGAGACCACTTTGAAAGACACTGGACAGAGAAGTCTTCATGCTACCAGAAGTTGTTGAAGGCACAGCAGTTGAGAGATGGGGAAGAGTTTGGTAAGGGCGGTTGATTTTTAGCAACAAATTAAGCTAGAAGCTGTGGGATAGATAGGATGGTTGACCAGAGGAAGAATGTAGAGTTTTGGTGTTCATTTAGGTTAGAAGAGTATTTTGGGGCAGGATGAAGGGAGAGATGTGGCTCAGTTATAAAGATGAAATGGGAGAAACAGAGGAGTAAAGAACTAGATGAGGCAGCACTTCAGAGAGAACTTGGGAAAGAGAGAGGACCCCTAAGCTTAAAAGGTTTATAAGTTATTCTCACTATTATGTGATGGGGTGACAGTTTCAGTCAGATGAAATGTCTGAGCTGTTAAACCAAAAAGTGTTAAGACTTTCCTTGCAACCTAATATGTTTTCATCTTTTTAGCATCTTCTGGGGTTCTTTTTGGTGGTTTGTGGGTGATGTTTTAATTTTTGGGGGGTTTTTTGTTTGTTTGTTTTGTGTTTTGGAACCTGGAGTGTCTAGCTCCAGGTAACTTGTTGGACTTCGTTCTTTTTCATAATGTATAGGCACTGAGAGCATAAAGCAGGCCCTTTGGTAAAGGACCATGTGTTGTGAAGATCTCCAGCATTGTCAGCAATGGAGGATGACAGTCTTTATATTTTTATGTTCTCCGGTGAAGAGTGTGATAAGCTCTTAATATTTTTAATAAGCTGATTAAAAGCTATGTAAGGGAGAGGAAGTAGGTGAGGGTCAGACTTGACCCAGCCTCTTTGATTAACATACCCAGTTGGGCAGCAGAAGTAAATACGTCTGATGTGGTATCACAGCTGTGGGGACCGGAGGGTTGTATGAATCGTATAAACCTGATAAGCCCTGAATGGGAGTGTTCCTGTCATATTTTCTGCATTACTCTTCTCCACTGAGCAGATTTTCTTTTTTCACACTAGAAGATCAGAGAGATGTTCCCCACTTTCTTCCTAATCTAGGTCTACTGCGGTACCTTCTCCAATAATGTTTTCTCTTGGAAAGCTGCACTTGAGTACCTTCTTGGCCCATTTCCCAATCGTTGTGCTACTCAGCTGATGATTTAAAAAAAACCCCACTGATTTTGTCTTTTTTTTTCTGTATGTAAATTAAAGCATCCCAGTACCTTCCTCAGGAGTTGACTTGACAGAGCTCTTGTAGGGTTCATGAGGCAGACAGACTGTTTTGTTTCCTGATGGCCACTATTCTTGGCACTGTGGGGTAGAGGCCACCTACCTAACTCAATGGTTACTGAGACCAAGAAGGCTTACTTGTTTTCTCATTAGAAATAAAGATTTCCAATAAACCCCCCCCAAAACATCTTGAATATGGTAGGCCTTGCACAAGTTAACTGCCTGGCTGTACCTCTTTTCTAATAGTAATTTTCTTTGATTTTTTTCTTTTTATACTCTGCTTGATGATCTTCGTGAGAGGTCTGTTCCTTCCCTGGCTAGGCAAAGAATACTTCCAGTTCAGGCTTCTGCCAGCTTCCACCAATTTGACTTGTGCAAAAATCCTCCCCATGTAGAAAACATGGAAAAATTACTCCTGCCTTTACTTTAAGAACACTTCTGCTTCTCTCTTCCCCACTTTCTTCTTTAATGCAGAAACGTGGGAGGTTTTGTGGCACATATAGAAAGGGATAAACAGATTTGTTCTAATGCATTCTAGTATATTCTTCCATTTTCAAACCCTCAACTCTTCATTCATACAGATGCTTTTTGAGGAGGGGGGGAGCATATAGAGGGGCAAAACCCCTGCTCCATAACTCCTTCCTTTTGTTTGTTGCTCCAGTTGGGTGGAAAGAGGTGTGCGAGAGGATGCTGCGTGGGACCGTTACCCCCTCTGCAGGCAAGAGCACGCTAGTCTTTGCCGAGAGCCCCCATGGCCTCCTGCAGTGTGAACAGCTTAGGTCTTGAATAGCACTGCTGGAATCAACGGGTGCTTCCCCCTGTACAGCAGTATCCGTATCTGTCCTAAAATCTAAATGAGAATAAGAGTAACAAGAACTCAAATTATATGGGTACCTCATTAATTTTACTTCCATGAAGTAGGAACCTTGAGGGCAAGCAGCCAATGCATAGGGGACATATGAGTAAGCCATGCTGACTGGTAAAAGAAGAGAATTGCACAAAGGATGAATGGGTGCAGGTTAGCAAGAGAAGTAGTTAAATCTTGTGGCCACATCACCTACACATAACGGTTTGCTGGGAGCAGCAGCCTTAAAATTCTACATCTAGCTTTGTTATTGAACTACCATGGGCTGCTGTTGGAGGCAGAGTGTATGTCCCCAACTGAAAGGTGGAGGGTGATGATGTTTTGCAAATGTCTAAGAAAAGTCTAAGAAAAAAGACAGCAAACTTCCAGTGCATGGATTAAAATGGGGTTAAAAATACAGTCACTCTTTTATCTGCTCTGCAGTTCTCTTATAGCTTAATTTAATTTGTAAAATCTTCAGGGTAGGAATCATCATATTGAGGGAAGAAGAGTGAGGGAGTAAAACACCAACCGTAGTTTTGGAATGATTAGTGAATGTTTTCTGATAGAAAGTAGCTAATAAGACAGTAGAAATTTTAGAAAGAAATGTTTGTACATTAAAAAAAAATTCTGGATATCATAAGGGTGCTTTCAGTGAAGAGTTCTAGTAGCTAAAAATGCAGAGTGGGATATTTGTGTTCTGTAAACTACTCCTGCAGGACCAGATGTGGATACCATGTTTAGGAAATGGTAAATGCTCATGTTACAGTATTTTCACAGAACCGTTTAGTTTGGGAGGGTCCTCCTGAGGTCATCTAGTCCAACCTCACTGCTCAAACAGGGTCAGGTAGAGTGGATTGTTCAGGCAACCTGTGCCAGTGTTTGACTGTTCTCACAGTAAAAAATTGTTTTCTTGTGTTCAGATGGAATTTTGTGGGTTTGTTTAAATTTATGCCTGTTGCTTCTTATCCTGTCAGTGGGCACTGCTGAAAAGAGTCTGATTCCTTCAACTTCATTCCCACCAGACATTTATACACATGGGTAAGATCTCCCTGAGCCTTCTCTTCTCCAGGCTAGGCAGTCTCAGCTCTTTCAGCCTCTCCTCATATGACAGACGCTCCACTTCCTTAATCATTTTCTGTGGCCCTGTGCTAGACTTGCTCCTGTAAGTCCAAATCTTTATTGTACCAGGGAGTCCTGGATGAGAAACAGCTCTCCAGATGCAGCCTCACCAGCACCGAGTAGAGGTGCAGGATCACCTACCTAGACCTGCTGGCAACAATCTTCCTCATGGTGGCCTTCCTGGCTGCAGGGGTGCATTGCTGGCTTGTGGTCAGCTTGTTGTCTACCAGGATCTCAAAGTCCTTCTTGGCAAAGCTGCTTTCTAGCTAGTAGGCCCCCCAGGATGTGCTGGTGCCTGGGGTTATTCCTCCTTAGATGCAGGACTTTTGCATTTCCCTTTCTGAACTTCATGAGATTCCTCTCTACCCACTCCTCCAGCCTGTCGAGGTAGTACTTCTGAAAGGTGGCACAACAGTTTGGTATATCAGCCACTCCTTCCAGTTTTATATTGTCTGCAAACTTGTTGAGAGTTCACTTGGCTTTCTTGTTGGGGGTGCATCCCTCGGCTTTTTTGCATGGAAATGTAAGCTGCTTCCTTCTGGGCATTACCCTTTCTCCCTTCCTCCTACTCATGAAGCTTTGTGCTACTCTGTGTGATTTTTCACTATTATTAGTATACTTATGGACAAATAACTTGCATCTTACTGTGAAGCACAAACTTAAAAACCCTGGGTGGCCTTAGTGTTACTGACAAGTAGGGACTAGAAGCAGTATTTCCATCAAACTGGGTCAGCAGGGGTTGAGGAGACTATGCTTTATTGCTACTATCTCAAAAGATAAATAACCTTTTCCTCTGTGCTGTTTGGTATGATGGGGAAGTGCCAAGGCAAGAAGATGCTCCCTCTAGGAGGGGACTGGCCATGTGACTTGATGCTCAGCAGGCAGCGGTGACAGCAGGCTGACTTGCAGCCCAGGCTGCCTGCCGGTGGGTGGGGGCTGATTACTGGGGACACGCACCATGGCGAAGCATAGCTGAGTGCCATTTGGAATTCATCACACCAGGCAGGTGAAGCTAGAAGCTTCATCTCCATGTACTCCTCCTCTCCCTTACCTTAATGTGTTTCTTTTCCCTGGGAACGTAATCTCAGCCTCACCATGTTTTCTTGTCTCCCAATGACTCTTCTATCTCGCCCGTCTCACCACTATGAAGGTTTTGCAAAGAGGGCATAGTTGGTATTGGTACCGCTGAAGTCCACTTCCATGCCTGCATTGCTCCTGCTGCAGTTCTGGTAAGGTGCTATGTCAGAGGGAGAGATGAGTTTGGTAAATGCACAGTCCTAGATGGTAGATGAGCTTCTTGGGATCTTGCCAGCTCTCGGGGTCCAGAGCAGTCTCAATATTACCCCAGTGTTTTAACAGAAAACTAGCTACTGAATTGAGAAACCAGAACTGATTTCCCTGAGGAATTTGCCACCTTGCTGGTGCAGCAGAGACTCTGCCTCTCGACATATATGTAACAAGGTGTTTAGGAACTTAGACACACTTTCATTTAGCAAACAGCTGTGGCTTAAAGTGCTGTTGCCTTGCTACTTAGCTAAGCTGCGATACTTCCCACTGAAGCAGATGAGGAGGCCAAATGCATTCTGTTTTGCCGGTTTGGGGGTGGAAGCAGTTAGCTTCTCCAGGAGGGTAGTAATGTCTGAAACCACGGCAGGTGTTTGCTAATGAGCATGTGCCTAAATCTTCAATTAACCAGTGACTATAAGTGGAACCAAAATGACAAAAGAAGTGCTCTGGGTCTCACTCTGATTCAATTTAAACCATTTTTAGGATGGTGTAAAGCTATAGATTTGAATGCATTTAAATGGAAAATGGTGCAAAAAGATCAGAATTGGAGCAGATATTTATCCTTTTTTATTTCTGCACTTGTAACTGTAATAGCCCTGAGCTAAGCATTCCAGTTCCCAGTTGACTAAACAAATTATTCTCGTCAGTTCAGAAGTTGCTTAGTATTTTATGTTGTAAAATATTAATTTATTTTTTCTATATTTAATCTGTTCTGGGTAAAATTTTGCTGGTTCAGATTTTGGGGAGAAATTCTACATTCCAAGTATCTGTAGACTTAAGCCTAATAGTCATAGGCTCAAGTGAGTTTTTTTGCAAAATGTGCTTACAGAAAAGGGGTGTTTAGGGGTGGTACAGTGAACTAGGGAAATGAAAAGACAACTGTACTTATGGTAATGTAAGAATCATGAGACCTCCTTGGTAAATCTGAAGAAACATCCCATAGAATTTGAGTAGCAACAGAAAGATGTAGTGCTAATGCAATTGCTCTCCAGACCTATAGACAATGTATTTCTGGCCTGCAAAATCTAGGATTATAGCTCAGCATGGGTTTAAGGCTATCAGCTTTAAGTATTGATTTTTTTTTAATTAAAATTAGGAGCTGCATCAACTTTCCTAGGTAGTGTGCTATACCCTATTATAAAATGATTATGGCTAGTTTGGACAAGATTCTGAGAAAAACAGCTGTGGTTTAGCTAAGACTTGCAGGATACATTGCACTTGTTCTTGATGCCTCTCCACTCTGAGGCTGCAAGGTTGGTGTGGAATCCATGAGACTCTTGGTCTTGAAGAACATTCCCGATTCAATATGCTCCCTGTTCACAAGCATGGCATAGGCAGCTAAGGAGTTGGGAGAGCACTGCCAGTGATTTAGAGTTCACTGACTGTGCCCCTTTCATTTTCCTGTCATTTTAAGAAGAAAAAGGTTAAAAACTTTGGAGAAGGAGAACTTGGTTGCTTTTTACAAAAGCTAAGGCCCGTCTTGTTTAGGATCCACTGGTTATGCAACTCCATCCCTCACTTCATAATTGTTTGTTATCAGTCCCAAGGTAGTAATCATCAGATAGTAATGACTTCTGATCATTGTTTACTGGCCTTTGTGTAACTGGTCGGTGGCCTCACCAGTCACAAGCTTGTCATTATTTATTATTATTACAAATCCATTACTTAATGTTATTAGTTTATAGAGCGTTTGCAAACATGGATGATGGTATCCATGAGATGTTATCCTATGGATTTGTTCATCCCCTTGTGTTTGCCTCTTAAATGCTTTAGAGCAAAGAGAAGTTTGTAATTAAATCTTGTTTGCAAGATTGATTCATAGTTACTGCTGAGCGTGGAAATATCGACAGCAATTAAAATAGAAAAGAGGAGTAGGTTAGGCCACTGAGGGTATCCTTCCAAGAGGTGTGGGGGAGAGAGTGTAATTCTGATGAAGCACACTGGTTTTCGTATTAGATACTGAAGACACAGAGGCAATAGGCAAATATCCTGTGTGTTCAATAGGAAGTTAATGTAAAGATAGGAGTACCATTAAAGAGAGCCCATGGAGCCTAAAGAGCTCTCCTCTCCTGCTTAGGGACACACAGCTGGCCTGACCATCCTTCCGGTAGGCTGTACTTTAAGTGGAGGTGGCCTAATACCATTATTTGGTTTGGGGCTGATGAACTGGTTAAAGTGGTCCTGTTTTTTTCCACTCAATACACTTTAAAAAAAAATCTGGGCCTGGGAACAGAACTCTTTAAAGTTTCAAAGAATAAAGCAAGGATGTCAGCTAATTTTTAGGTTACTGTTTAGCAGCCTTTTTGAGTATTTGTTGTTACATAAAGATAGTTTGGATGCTGGACAACCTGCAAAGGTTTTAGGAATGTTACATCATTTATTACTGTGTAAAATCTTATTTACTCAATTTGTTGCATTTTTCTCATGTGTAGGTGAAGAAAATATTTACTTTGCTCAAAAGTGTTTTCTGAGGCTGAACTTAATTCGTATGTGTAACTAGGTTTGGTGTTTGGAAGGTGCCATACAATCATTACTTATTAATAGCAGGACCTGCAGAAGCAATGCATTATTTATATTATGTTATCTGTGGAAGACTTGCAACTATTTTCTTGTGTTTGGACTAGAAGTGTTCAAAAACATGGTCAGCTGACTTCATTCTTTTGCCTACTATACCTGCAAACACACAATGGAAGATGATTTTTTAAAATGGCATTATGCCCTTAATCATCTTCCGTAAAGCAATGTGTAAAAGAATGTAAAGTTAGGACTGATGTGTCTTGGATTTCAGTGTGATGGGCTGGATCCCCTGTCTTGAGCGGGACAATATGTGGAGTAAAGCAATTAGCTAGGATAGATACGAAGAACCAGGTGATTGCCATGTAGAGTATTTCCAGGCGTGGGGTTAGAAACTCTTCAAAGCTAGAGTATCTAAAGTTTCTCCCTCATAATTCATTCAACCATTGGGGTTTCTTTCACTGCAGAACAGGCTTAAGGTTTGGCCTGCTAAACTCCTGGGCAAACTGTTGGGATGTCTGTCATAGCCAAGGTCACACTCAGAGAGATTTGGTGCTGCTCTGTTGCTTGCTGGTCCCTGTGGCCCTTTCAGACAACCGTGTTCCCATGGTGTCTTTGCCACAGCCACTGCAACTCCCCTAAGGGGGGTTTCAAATGATGGAGGGGAAAAAAAACCCCAACAGCATATTGTACGTTAATGCTCACAATGACAATGTTAATTTATGCCAGAAATGTATGAGGAATAGAGGGTGGAAAGAGTGATGATGCAGAATGCAGTATTTCCTATATCCTGTTCTCCTAGAGCACCTGAAGAAGGGCTGCCACAGCAGTGGTGGATCCTAGCCCAGCGCCAGTGCACTTTTCCTTTCTGAAATGGTTTCTTTACGGCCTCCTGCACAGATAGGAGCATTTGGATGGACAGAAAGCGGCCGTTCCCAAAGCTGCCTTAGTTCAACACAATTGTCATTAGGGTGTATTTGGAAAAAAAAAAAAAAAGAAAAAAAAAAAAGAAGGGTGCATGTCAAAATTGAGGTTTGAGCAACAGCAAAGAATGCCTGTGATATTTTTGATTATAATTACAAGTACTATACAGATCTCTTAAAACCAACATAATCTGGAGAACTGAAGGCAAAGACAGGACCTAAATGTTCTGAGGAAATTCTGAGTCTGGTACTCTTGATCATGACTAAGTGTAAGGTATCTCTTTGGATTCATCTCCAGCCCTGCTGCTGTCACTTATACACTTTGGTTTTTACTTCTGGATTAAAAACAAGTAGATCTCTCCATGAAAGTGAGGTATTTTAGCTGTACTGTGCGATGATAAACCAGTTGAAGTCAGAAGGGGTCTGTTCTGTACGTGTGTTTTTAAAACTCAGAATTGCACACGCGTGCTAATGAACCTAAGATTCTCATATATAGAATCTTGTAAATTTTATTTTGTTTTTTCTTCCTGCAGAAAAGATAATTGTGGCTGTAAAATGGGTATAATATTATTTGAAACCATTCTACCATGAGGTGATTAAGAGTATAAGTTGACTGTTTAAAATATTTAGGTTGCAAATCTGCTGTTTTTCTAAACGGTTATTTTTTTTTAAGTGATAAAATTATGAGTCAGGTTATCAAAAGTAAAAAAATTCTAACAGGTATACATGTTTGAATAACACTTTTAAAAAATTATATTTGCAACATCTGACTCATGATTTCAATTATGTATTCTGCTAAGTTCAAAGTTTCCATACACAGAGCTATATGAAACAACCATGCTTCAAACCGTTTTACTTCAATTGTAGTAACAGGTTTTAGAGTTTAAATCATTAACAGCCTCTGTGTGAACTTTTATCCAAATGACTGGAAGTCACAAAGAGAGCACTTCTCTTTCACCACGTGCCTTTTGTGCTTTAGTGAGACCCAATCCTTCTATTTTTTTTTCCCCACCTTCATGTCTGTCTTTGAAGAAAGATGTGTGATTTGTGAAGTAATGAAAGTATGTATCAGTTAATGAAAAGTGCTGTAATGCATGCTGGAATTGCTTCAGGATAAAGCTTCATCTACCTGCATTACAGCAGGGAAAAAAAGTAAATTTCACAAGTCCAGATTGCTGTGTGCACTGTAGGGGTATCATGTCGCAGTTGAATCTACCATTAGGGGTGACCTAATCGTGATTTCCTCCCCCACCCAACACACACACACTTCTCCAGGAGTTGTGATTTTCCTGCTCCTTCCATTCTTTCCACTTTTTGAAACCTGCACTAGAACCTGATACTGGAGCAGTGTGTCCCCACACTACCTTGCGCACCTTCCTCTCTTCTTATTTTGAACACTTAATTTGGCACGGAGGGGGGTGTGTATAACACCCCCTCCCCACCACACTGAAGTTCAGTTGGGATAAGCCCCCCTGTGCCCTGTGAAGCAATAGCTGAACTCCTCCAACAAATTCTCTGGGGTTCGCTTTGCACCAGCACAGTTTTTCTTTCCTAACACAGCGAGACAAAACGTCTTAATTAAAAAAAAAAAAAAAGCTGATTGTTTTCTTTCCCACCAGAAATGAGGGAATTACAGCCACAGATCCCCCCCCCCCCTTTTTTTTCAAAGAGCGAATGGGGAGCGTGTGCGGGACCGGGGCAGCGCATCCTCCGCCTGCACCCCGCGGCCGCGCAGCGCCGCTCCCGGAGTGCCGCGGGGGCACCTTCCCCTTTGCTCTGCCCGGCCGCGCGTGTCCGTGTCTCTGTGTGTGTGTGCGTGTGCCCGCCCGCCGGGCTCTGCGTGTGCGTGTGTGTGTCCGTGTGTCCCCGTCTGCCTCCCGCCGCCCGCGGGCGCGCCGTGAGCGCCGCCGCCGCCGCTGCCCTTTGATCCCGCCGTTAGTGTTAGTTAGGGGCCGGGAGCCGCAGCCCTCGGTACCGCCGCCCCAGCCCTCGCCCCGGTACGGCGCCCGGGTGCCCGTTCGCCCGCCGGGAACACATCCCCGGCCGCTGAGGGGATACTGCGACCGGGGACAAGCCAGGTGCACGACCGGGTTGGGGGTGGGGGGGTGGGAGGGAGGGGGGGAGAGAAGGGGGGAGAGGAAGCCCTTTCGCGGTGGCTCCGGGAAAACCGGCTTCAGCCCCCCTTTCCCCCGGCGAAGAGGGGGAAAAACCGCCCCGGTTAGCAGCTCCCCCGGGGGCCCCGGCTTTGTGCCTGTCTGTGCCCCCCCCTCCCAGTCTTATTTGATCTCCCGTTAAACCAAGGAGGAGAATGTGAAAAAAAAGGGGGAAAATGCCCAGGAGGAAGCAGGAGCAGCCCAAGCGCCTCTCTTCACGTAAGTGCCCCCTCTTTTTGCCATTTTTTTCCTTCCTCCTCTCCCCGTCTCCTTCCCCTCTGCAGCCGCCTCCGTCGTTTCGTGCATTAGTTTAGGGTTACAGAGGTGAAACTGACAAAGACACAGCCTGGGTTATTCCTCTTTTAGGTCTGAGCTAAGGCAGCCATGTTGGTGATGAACAGCCTTGTGCCCTTTTAATTTTTCCTCTCTCTCTCCTTTCCCCCCTTCTTTCTTCGCGTCTCTCGCCCTTTCCTCCCTCTCCCTCCCCTCGCCCGTGATTGTGCATTTGTGCTGGGGGGGGGGGGGAAAGGAGGGCGGTGTGGGTTTCTCTTTGGGGCCGGGGGG
>VZTO01009326.1:0-97579 GCA_013400615.1 Syrrhaptes paradoxus | reverse complement strand
TGGGGGGGGGGCAGCGCCGCCATCCCGCTCTGGGGGGAGCGGGGAGGCGGAAAGAGGGCTGTCGGGGCCGGGGGGGCAGGCGGCCCGGCGGCTGACCTTGCCCTCGCCCCCGCCCCGGTGCGGCTGCCCTCCGCCCGCCGCTCGGGCTGACATCAACCCTCGGCTCCATTTTAGCTCGCTCGGGCGGTGCCGCTCCCGTGCGGCGGCGGTGGGGGCTCGGCGGCGGGGGGGGCTCTCGGCTGGCCCCGGCCTCCGGGTTGTGGCGGAGGCTCCCCGCGGCCCCGACCTCCTGACCGCAGCGCCAGGGGAAGTCGTGGCTTTTTCTGGGCCAAGGAACAATTGCTTTCATTGTGCACATCGAGTTGTGCGTGTGTTGTTATTATTTTAAAAAAAATGCACGGCCTGATTTGCAGTTCTTTCGGATTAATTTTTTAGTTCGATTCATGGGAGTTTTTTTTCCTGATGTGTGAAACATGCACGTGCTGTATGTCCCACATGAATGTTTTTTTTTTAAACATATGATTTATTTTATTTTCTTTTACAACTAGATTGCATTGGATTAAAACCTATTATTTGACAATAAAAATAATAATATATTGGATAATTTAGGGAGAATTGTAGGAATTCTGTTCTGTCCTGCAGTCCTTCAGATTCAGAAAATGCCTTGGAATCCATTGCATTCAGTGTGCAAATGCTATAAATAGTGATTTATTTTTTTTTAGCAACATGTTGCTTCAATGGGTACTCAGTGTAAAATACAGCTTTATTCTTCAATTCCTGCTGGTTTTAGCAATACATTTCCTAGAAGAACAGTGTGTGTATTTCATTTTGAAGTATTAATGATAGCAGAAGAGTGTAAAGTGCACCCTGCACATCTAGGAAGAAGATGGCCAATGCTGTGTTCAACCCTGCCTCTGCCCCAGGGTGGGTGTTACTCTGTGGTTCACTCCTGAGCTCTGTTACAGGTCGCTGCTGGTGTGTGGATGCGTTCCAGTGCACCTAAACGAGGTAGCATCTCACTGAACCTCTCTGGGATATTTTGGATTCTGATGCAACTGTTTGGGAAATAAACAGTAAGATACTGATACACGGAGTAGTGTAACTGAGCAAATGTAACTTAGTCTGGCAAGTCCTGTGGACTCTAGTATAGCTTAGGTGGGAATCTGTGTTCTCAGGATCTCTGGGCCTTAATTAATTTCTTATAAATTGGTACATGCCCTGAAATGCACCTGAAGAATGCTGGCGTACGGCATGAACTGACAGTATACAGCTGAGGCCGACTAGGATCCTGATTTTTCTTCTTCTGTCCACTGACTTTGTTGGACAGTCCTCATGTAAATTTAGAGGTAATTTCAGAGGAGACTGTGCTGCCAAAACGCATGCTATGGTGAAGTTCAGTGTAAAAGAGCTTACTAGAAAAGTATCAGGCATTTGCAACAATTTAATTTAGTTCCAAGGGAGTTGCTAGATACTGATAACTTCAGTGGTTGAAGGAAGAAAAAAAATGTTATTAAATGTAGTAATACTGTGTTCTAGTGGCATCTGCCTGAAAGGGCAGGGTTAAGGTTGCGCTTCCAGTCACTGGAGTTGTTCACAACATAATTTAGTTTGTTAGGGTCCTTTGGAGGCTGGCTGGCCTCGCCCCCTGCTCCAAGCGGGACGATCCTCGGGGTTCAGTCAGGTGGAAGGGCCCCGATATGAACACGTATTGTACATGGAGTTTCCGTGTGTAAAGGAGTCAGGGCTTGCAAGCTGCTTAGGCAGAGATGCCGGCAGCATGTCTTCACTCATACTCTGTGAAATACAAGAGAAAGTCCATACTTCTTAATTTAAGATACCAGAGTATGAAGAAAGGACTTTAGGAATTCCTGGACAGACAATGGCTCATTCATACCCAAACTAAATACTGTGGCAGCCTAGACTGAGTTTACAATTAATAGAGTTAGGTCTATAAGTTAAAAATTTGCCCAGTGCATGTGTGTCTTATGATTACTTTAGGATGTGACTAACTCAGGTCAATTCATTTTCATCCAGGTGTTTAAAGGAATTTTGCTCATTCCTTAGTATGTGTGTTTGGGGTTTTTTGTCTCCTTCAGCTACTTCAGCCCTTAGGGTTTGTTTTTTGGTGATTTTCAATTAGCATCAGAATCTTTAAAAATATGTAAGTGCAAATTGACTCTCTTTCCTCTCCTTGTTGCCTTCCCATTCTACCTGACACTATTTTCTTTTCTGAGAATTCCTAAAGGTGTTTCCTCTGAACTGGACAAATGTGACTTGGAAGAGTTCAGCCTGAAAAGTAGAAGTTTTGCGAAGTTTTGAGGCACTCAGGGAGATGTTTAAGATCTAGACCACTACGTTGCCTTAAGCAATCAATACTCCTTGGGGTTTGATCCTGTCTCAAAGGCTTGTAAGCAGTGCAGTCTGTGAATGAATGCCACAATACCGTTTATAGAAAGCTTGCATTTGTTATAGAGTATCAGGCAGAATTAGATGCTACATTGAAAATCTTGAACTATTACTACTTTCTGAAGAATGTGTTTGATGGAGGACAAAGTGTAGCGGTATTTTCTGTTGGATTTATTTTGGTAAAGTAGGAGATATAGAATTGATAGTTTAAATTAATTAGTTTCAATATCAAAAGCTAGATATGCGATAATGGAGAGGGCCTGCTTTCATGGTCAGGTGTAGTGTTAGATATTCCACATACTGTGTTGAAGCGTTCAGCTCTTTCTGTAGAGTAAGAAGACACCCTCGAACTCTGGGGAAGCTTTTTATTATATTGGTTTTTATTGCTGGATTAGATCATCAGAGTGTAAAGAAAATACTGTCAAACAAGTAAATTAACAGTGATTTAGAGCTTCCTTCTTTTTTATTTCTGCCGCTTGCTTCATTTGATACTTTCTGATAGCAAGAGAGGATGTGTTGGATGGGTTTTTCAAAAGACTTCCCAATGTCAGAAAAGCCTTTACCATCATTCGACATTAGAGAGTTGCCTCTGAGACAAAAGGCTTTTACCAGGAACAGGAATCTTTCTCTTTTAATAGAGTTTTTTACCTTACTAGCAGACATTGCATGTACAGGAGGAAGCTTTTAACATATTTTCTATTTACTATTTTTAACCTCTTACCACTGCAGGGATCATGATGTAGCTCATTGTCGACAAGAGGATCCATGTAGGGAAAATGATGGTTCTTAGTATGATTAGGTTAATAATTTCATTGCTATCGTCATGATTGGCCTGGTGGTACTGTAATGCACCTCTCAAATGAACAGCAGCCTTTTGGTGGATGGAGTAGCATCCACATCACTCTGTCTGAAAACACTGGGTTTTTTTGTCCCTCTGATGATAGCGAAGTTATCATAGACCTTTCAGAAACACCTTCTCCCTTTATGGGGATTCTTTAAGTTAGTATGCTATTTTTTTTATTACTATTATACAAACTAAGTCACTTGTATAAAATCATTCAATGATCAATGTCTAAAGCTATTCCATGGTAGACTATGTCTTAGCGTTGTCTGATAGTACAAAATAAGAATAAATGACACTGGGATATAAATTGGACTGCCAAAGCATCACCATTGTGCTCATTAAGCTATGTAGGTCTTTAGGATCTTGTGAATTAGATTTTATAGAGGGTGGAGGTGCCAAAGATCATAAAAAAACCCCACCAACCTTTCAGTTGTCCAAACAGGAAAACCTGCAGGTAGAGCAGTGGAATGGGAAGTGTACTAACATGCAGACAGAATACATCTTTATTTTTACATTTTAAAATGGATGAAGAAAGAGTATGACAACCTTTGTAACAGAGTGATTGTGGTATTTTTCATATGTAAGAAGGCAAGAGTAGGAGGAATTAAGATTGAAAAAAAAAAAAAGGAAGAAGAGCCAGGAGGAGCTGGCTGTTCAAAGTGAAGTATTAGTAATTTCCTATAATTTAATCAGACCAGATCCCAGAGCAAGATAATGAGAGCATGACCTACAAAAGAGGACTTTTTGGAAGTTAAAAGGGTTTCTAACATGAAGCTTCACAAGGCATGTGATTTATCATGAAGAACCGTATAGAGGACTTTTTTTTTCCTTCCCATTGCAAAGAGATTGTAATATGGACATTAGTTCAGATGGTTAGGGAGAGCTAATGTGGCTTAATGCCTAGAATCCTTTTACTGTTACCACTGTTAACCTGTTCCAGAGTCATGCTTCAAGAGGGTATCGTCTAAATAATGTTTTGTTTCTGGTATACTTTTTTTTTTTTGCCTAGTTTGCCCTTTCATGGTACATGATATGTATTGTTTAGGTTTATGTATACGGAACCCTTCAGGATGTATAGAGGCTAATACATCATGTGTTTTACAAAAAGAATAATATGCAAAAAATCTGGACTACCAAGTAGCTAGCCATATGTAATAGAATCCAGTTTTCAAGGAGGTGGGGGTAATTATCTTCCTCTCTCTTTCTGCCCTGCAAAGTAAAACTTTAAATTTTTATTCCACTTTAAAAAATTGTGGTTTTTTTGTGAAGAATGATAGATGATACGGGCTGATGTGAGCATGAAGAATAATAAGGGCTGACGGGGAAAAAAAAACCCCTCAAAACGGTGGATAATATAGCTTTCCCCAAAGGTGGGGTATTTTGTGGTTTTTCTTTTTTTATTTGAGGTTGCTACAGCAGAAGATTTTTTTTCCTTAATGTATTTAAATAATAAAACTCAGACTTGCCCCATACTTCAGTTGAAAGGGTGCATGGTGCAGGGTACAGGCAGCGTTGGTTCGGCACATACACACTGTATCGTGGCTGCTTTACTGAAGGTTTCAGAGGCATGTATCTCTAAGCTCACAGAAGGGCTTGTCGTTTAGTTTTCTTTTTTACAGACTAACTCAGGGTTACAATTACAGAAGGGTTATGGTCGCAAAGACAATTTCTCTTTTTTTCATGTAGCTTCAGCAGCATTTACAGTCTGGTATCCTCTTTGGTCTAGACTGCAAGTATGTTGAATGCTCAGTCTGAACCTGTGTGCTTAGTTAGCTCTATTCCTTAAAGTTTCTCCTGCCTTTCAAGGGATTTCCTGCTTGCGGTGTAATTACACTGAGCAGTAGAATCCCAAGTTAAGCCTAACATTAAGACAAGCCTATTCCATTTTGCAGGTTAAGTGAAATCTTAGGAATTCACGCAGAGTCCAAGTTTGATTAATTTGGAGTCATGAAAGAGTTATGGGGTTTTTTTGAGAAGCATGCAGTAAGGAGAGAAGTAGTGTTCTGCATAAGTAGTTCTTTCCCTTGTGCTTTTTGGTACTTAGGCAGTAGGGATGGAAGCTGGGGGGAAAGAATGACTAGTGCTGATAATGCAGTAGACCAAGAGATTTTTTATGCAAGACTGATGACTAAACTACTGTTTAGAATAAATTGTGTTAAAAATGAAAGGGTTATGGAGTGCTAGAGGTCTTGTAATGAATGGTTTAATCAGCAGTTTCAGAAAGTGAAATTAGGTTCCAAACATCTGCAATATTTCATTTATTTTATTTGGGATGCTGTATCAGTAGGGCAGAAATAAAACTTTTGAGGGAACTAAAAATAAACTACTGGCATCATCCCTTTGAATTCTGCATGGTCCTACCTCTAGGGATTCCCTTCCTCAAGAAGGTTTTATGGCTCTGCTGGCCCTCATCTGGGGCTTGGTGCTTGGATGTGTTTTTCCTCTATTGCAGGGCTCTCTCTGTGGGTATGAAGAATTCTTCCCTGCGTGGTCTTAAATTAGGAGGATAGAAGTTTTATCTGAAAGTTTCTCTAAGGGAGCAGATTTGGCACAATCTTACTTGAAAATTACAGCTTCCTATTTTAAGTGGATGTTTTGGATATGCCCTGGATCTTCGTGCCTGTTAGAGTTTGTAAGATGCTGTATCAGGGCAAAAATGAGTCCTGGTGAATTCTTAAAAATAAATGGCAAGTAACTTCTAGAAAAATGGATTAAAAGAATTGATGAATACATATATTAACAAGTATGTATTTGGCTTAATGAGTGATCCCCATGTGTGACTTATATTAATATATAGGAATTCTTTGAAAGTCACTTCTAGACTTCATTTTGACTTGTGTAGTAGTACAAATAGTTATCTCAAAAAATATTTTCTCAAAAATTTAAATAATAATTGATCTTCCACAGCTAGACAGTCAGACAGTAGGTAAGGAACAGAGAGGGTGGCAGCCAAGTGGGTTTGATAGCAGCTGGTGGTTTAGCTGTTGGGTTTGCTTGCTGTCCTGAAGCACAGGCAGAGTCTCTCCCCTCACAGACCACTGTGCCAAATCCAGACCAGCAGCTAGAGACTGAGGATCCATTTCTTTATCTGTGTTTGGAGCAGAACTTCCCCTTGTCTACCTCTGTATTTCTAGTGCTTTGAGGCCATGAAGAGCCCTTCTCGGGCACCACTGTAAGCGTAACAGCCTACAGCTGCTCTAATTTCTGCTGCCCACAGGCTCTCACCCTGCCCCTTGTTGTGGAAAGGAAGGGCTGACATAATCCTTTTGTCAATTCTGCGTTGCCAAAGGGAGTTCTTCACACAGCCAATGACTCTGAAGGGGGCTCTTCTGCCCACCTTGAGGCACTTTCACATTGCCCATAAGGTCTAAATAGGCTCACGGTAATTGTTTGTATTGTCTTCCCGCACAGTGCTATGCCACGCTGAGGTAACAAAGCAAGCTCTAAATAAGCTATCTTGTGTACGGGAGGCAGTTATCACAGCAGTCTACCCAGGTTAATTCAGCTATAATACTTGTGGGTATGCTCAAGCTGGCTCACGTAGCACCGTCTTATTTAGTGCAGACTTACTCTCTTCAGAATCAGAGTTGTTGTCTTTGAATGTATTTGCTGGCCTGCAGAAAAAGTGTTGGTGAAGCCCACAAAGTTTTCGGCCAAAAAATCCACTTTGAAAAAATAAAATCAAATCCCACTGCCACTGGCACACTTGTTTGTTTGTTCAGCAGAAAAGACAGCAATGGAATGGACATGAACACACAACTTCCCCTTCTCTTCTAGCTGTTCCTCTGCGTCTGAATTTTAGGTGGATTTTTAGGTGGATTTTTGGGTGGGTTTTTAGTCAAAATGTGAAAATGGCTTGCTGCCATTTACGCTTTGTCTGTGCCCTAAGTCACCATCGCATTAGTTTCTTGTACCACGAGCTCGGCACAAAATCCTAAATCTCTTTAAAATAAGATAAGGTTTGAGGAATGTCCACTTTTTATTCAGTGCTTGCACATTAATTATGTGACCTCTGACTTCTCTTAAGGTTGAAAGCCGAGGCAGTGCTTTAAACACTGTGTCTAGGAGTGAGGAGTGCCCATACCACATGGAAAGGTCTGCTTCTGTGTGTTAGCCTACAACTGCGAGTAGCTTCCTAATCCTCTCTTCTTTGGCTTTGCTTGTTAACCCCAAGCAATCCTCTCAGGGACAGAGAAAGCAGCTGTCTTTGGTAGCAAACACAGCGCGACAAAACAAACACTTCTTGAGCTTCCCTTAGATACCTTACCATTGTATCATCCTTGTGGGAGGAATTAGGAACACAGAGAATATAATTTGCTGTGTTTTAATCTGACTTTGTGAGAGAGGAAAAAAATAAATTATAGGGAAGTAGATTCCCGTGACATTTATAGGAAGGAATAATCTCAGTATCTGAAACCTAAACCTTTTGTTTCTGAACCAGTCAGAAAGCTAATGTGCATGAAGCACCTCAGGTAAGTAATGGGGCAGAGTAAAATCGTAAATCAGGAACAAATTATTTACCAAAAATAGAGCAGAAGAAACTGCATCTCTAAAAAATAAACAGAAGCTAGTCAAAACCAAAGGAGATCTTTGTTGGAGCAGGTATGCTGGCCTGGTGTCACTTGCTGTGCTTGAGTGTTGCCATACATACAGGTTGTGAGCTCCTCCCTGCACCTTGTGACAGGGTGATAGAGGTTGTAAACACAACAGCAGCTGGATCTGAGGCTTCCCCTGGTTTGTTTATTGCAGCCTAGGTATTAAGGTGACATAGGGATTTCTAGCTGATTTTATTGTTTCTTTTACTTTCTTGATCACTGCAACAGCCTTCATAAATGTGTTCTAAAGCAACAATTCCATATATTTTAGAAGTCTTTTTCTCAGATTCGATGTTTTGAGGGGTTAGTGTGGGGTTAAATCTTTCTATATTTTAATAAAAGGGAAAGAAAGTTCACAGTGTTTGCTGTCACTACCTTTCCAATTTCAATCTTTAGAATAATTTAAGGTGACTTCCCCAAGTTGCATGTCACGTTATTTTTAAACTAGGACTTGGTGTTTGTTACCAGCAATGGTCCAGCTTTGTAGGCTTCCGCTCATCTCCCTTGTGCTGCTGGAATGATGCGAATGTTATGGAAGTTGCCTTGGCCTTTCCAGACAGGAAAATGTTGATGAGCCAGTCTTCAGGCTGAGTCTAGGTTAGAAAACACAAGGGAGAACTGGGGAGCTGTAAAAGCTCATGCTGCGTTCCTCCTTTGCTAAATAGTCACCTCACATGGGGGAGAACCTGGCCCCATGCATAAACCGAAGCGTCTGGATGATTGACTGTGGAGCGGTGACGATTCTTCCAAATTGAGTGGAATGAATTGCCTTTTCCAGAATGCGACCAGGACTGTTGGAAAGTTAAGATGTCTCATTTGTGCTCAGAGAAGGAAATAATGAGCTAACAAAAAAAGTAAGCGTAGGCCAGAATGTCCCATCATCAAGGCAGGCAAATGCAACCACAGTTGTTCAAACTCCAGTGTGTCCTTTATATGAAGAGCAGCCAGCCAGCCTCCTGCAGCAATAAAGAGACAGAGGGATAGAGGCTGTGTTCTTCCTTCCTTAGAAGCTAGCTGGGTTAATGTTGTGCTCAGGAGATGAAAACCTTTTTCTCTTGCCATTTTAGTGATGCTGAAAGTTTTTACTGTGTTCCTTGGAATGGTTTTTGGGTCTGAGAGTTCTAGATTGCAATGACAGAGCTGTTGGGGTTGTGTGATGTTTGTGGGGATGCTTAGAGGCTCGTCAGGACAGTTTACAGACATGAAATCTCCAACTTTTTTGAGTTCTTGTTTTTTTTTTTTTTTTTTTTTTTTTTTTTTTTTTTTTTTTTTTTTTTTTTTCCTGTGGCTCAACAGGAAGTTCTCTTCAGAGATTCTTCACACCTGTTGGGAGAGCTTCACAGAGAGCTTTTTTGTCCTGCTTTCATCTTTGTGTAGCACTACTACACTGAGGAGGACTAGTTTTCTTCCCTTTTCTCTTTCTCCAAAAACACTGGTGATACAATCACTCCTTTTATCACTGATAATTCTTGTGGTTTTTCACCCTTTGCCAGTCAATATTTGTGGTAGGTTTTCTAGACCACCTGGAGAGGATTGGTCAGGAAAGGTAGGAACGTAGTAAGTGTCTCCTGGACTTCTATTTTCTACAGCAGTGATTAGACATCGGAAAATGCTCTCAAAGATTACCTTGTGTGTGAGAGAGACAATGAAATGTTTTCTTCTCCTTTGTTGTGTTTGTATTATGCACAGGAGTACAAGTCTGGGGCCAGCCTGCTGTCCTAGGCACGTTACCCAACCAAAAAAAAAAAGTTTCAGCCTGAAGGAGAGCCTGTACTCTCATTAGGTGTCCTGTAGGAAAGATGCACTTGGCAGTTCCTCAGGGAAACCAAGGCAACAATGGCTGAGGTTGTGCATCTGTATAGCAATTTTCCCTCAGAGGAACAGAGGTTAGCAGGAAAAAGATGGAAACATGCTCCTTGAGATGACTAGATATCTTCTGGATGTTGCTATATGCTTTGACAATGCTGCTGACACCTTCTAAAGAGCTTTCCTCAATTATCAAAGCTATGCTGGGCTCACATTACTCTGTCCCTGTACAACCCTGGTGGGAGTCCTCCCCTTCTCAATTCCAAAATTTGACTATGCCTTTGAAGAGATGCAGAAAACCAGATCTGTTGCACTGTCCTTTGTATTTATTAACTTCTGTGTGTAGAGGAATAAGGATAATAGATCATTATCCTTCAGGTTTCAGCTTCTGATCTCCTTGTCTGGAAATCTCTTGCTGTTACCAGTGAGAGAGGAAGTGCAGAAAGGGAAATTTTACTTGAGATCACGTGTGTCTGCCTTGCTGTGGATTTGGTATTCCATACTGAGCCTGAAGCTGCTCACTGGCAAGGACAGCGGCCTTCTGTGCTTTTCCCATACTGTCCTGTTCTTTAGGTTCCCACCAAGGGCACTGAAGCATCTTTACTTGAAGAAAAAACTTCTTACCTTGAAGATAAAGTCTGGAACTGCGGTGCTTCAGGAGTATTTGCCCATCTTTACCTTCCTCTATGTGTTAATGATTTCTTCCTATTTTATGGGGGCGGGGGGAGTGTGTGGCCTGGGGAGGAACGTGGTTTGGACTTAACAGGAGGAGCTGAGTGGAGCCAGGGAACTTCATGCCCTGTTTATATCTGTGCTCAGCCATGCAGGGGATATCAGCGGAGAGACAGCAGGTGCTCTTGCTGTGCCGTTCAGGTGGGCTGAGGGAGCATTGGGGGTCATGCACGAGCAAGAGTAAATGTGGAGACAGTGACCTCAAATAATGACAGCAAGGAAGCTTTATTTTCTGGTGTTTAGAAACCTTTTTAAAATAAGTCTGTAGTAATCTTGTTTATGGTAATTAAGGGTTTCCTAGTAATTTAAATAGTTTGTTTTAGCAATGCACAGGTTGTCTTCTCATAGGTACCGGTACTGGTGATATAAGGATTAAAACATTTACACAAGAATAGAAGTCAAGGAAGCAGGTAATTGACCAATTTATCAACCTTAGCAGACAATTTTTTCTGATACATCATGGTAGCTATGGTAAATTTACTCTGGATTGCTTAAGGGCACAATCTTATATGGTGTGTGCAACACACGAGGGCAGCTCCTTGAAATGAATGGGTGAAGGAGCAGCTAATAAGCCGGTGTGATTTTGGTGCCTTGATTAGCCTTCTGGTCAATGGTTTGTCCCCTAGGAAAGTTTGGAATTGCCAAACAGCACAGCTCAGCGCATAGGTGATTTGTGGCTTTTTCCTGAAGTTTTTAGATCCATTTTAGTCTCTCAGGTAATGTGAGAACTTTTTGTAGACCTACCGCCTTAATGTACATTGCAGTTGTAATCAGGGAGTTACTTATTTTCCTTGCAAATTGTTTGTGTGCAATAAAGTAGCACTTTTGCCCCCTTTTCTCACTTTAGTCAGCCCCTTTTGCCAGCTGAAATGACACTTGCAATTTTTCATGCTCTTCCTTTCCAACTGTAAGGGTGACTAAAATCACGTTGCTGTGATGACCCTGCCAGTTCTAAATGACTAGCCACACGCAAATGAGTTGCCTGGATTGAGGGTAAGCCAGTGTTACAATATTCTGTAGCATAAACAGATCACTTTATTCTTGGCTGCTGGAAATCGTGAGGAATGCAAGGATTCTTGCGCCCACTTTTTGCTGTTGGGGTTGTGACTATGCTGAGGCTTGCAGTGTATTTCAGGCAGTGAAGGTGCGCTTTGTTGCAGTAGAGTCGAGACAGCTATGACTGCAGCCAGTTCTGGGGAGGTGGCACGCCAGGCAAAGTCCTTCATTAAGGTGAATTGTTAGCTGATGAAGGCACTGAGTAAGAGCAGGCAGTTTATAGTCATACCTCAAACACAGAGAACATGGGTATGCAAAATAGTGGACCACCAATTTTGTTACCAAGTTAAATGAAGATTAGGAAGCAAAAGCTTTCCTGCCTTTTATGGCACCTAGGTCATACAAAATGTGATACAAGAAACTGTGCCATTCATACTTAATGCCCTACTTCAGTTTTGCTATCAAGGTTTTGTTTCTTGTAAAGTGCTCACTGCATAAAAGTGACAACGGTAAGGGCGCTTCTCCCAGTTTTCTTCTGGTGTTTGCCAAAGCCTTGTGGATACCACTGACAGCCAAGAAGAATATAATCACTTTGAGGTGCTTTGAGCCATTCAGTCGGCAGATGGATCCTACAAACCGTGTTTTGTGCTTAGTCTTTGTCTTGTAGACTGATCACCACAGCACCAAAAAGTAGTGTAGGGTATGCATAAGGAAATTCTGCTGGTCTTACATGGGCTGTTAGAGGCAGAGGCTTACCTCTCTGAAAATGGATTAATTTCCTTTATTTCTGAACCTTTTATTCCAGCTCATAGGTCAAGTTTTTGTCTAGTTCCATGATCATTCATATATGCCCACCCTCTTTCTTGAAATCCATTGCTTTTTAAGGGATGAAAGGTATACAGAACTGAAGTTGTTATTTTGCTTTTTTTCTTTTACATGTCTTTGTTACGTGGTATGGTCTTTCCATTTTCTCAAGCAGAATTATCCAAGTGAATGGATCTTGTCTGCCATAACACTTAAACAGAACTGTCTGATGATAGATTAAGGAGTCTGGGTTACTTCACTGCTTCAGCTCATAGTGATTGTCTACTATGACCACAGTTTTCCTTCCTTCTAGCTTTTTTTTTTTTTTAAGTTAGAAATAAGCCTGAGATCTCATCAGGAAAAAGAAAAATCTGTATTTTGATGTCTTCTATGTCAAAAATACAATAAAAGACTGTGACCTAGAATCGAACTACTATAAAGCAAGTAGCCGTTTGGAAATGAGTAACCGAGACGCTGGTTTGCAGATAGACCAAGTTTAAGATAAGGCAGTTTTGTGTTTCTGCTTAGAATTTCCTAATTGAGACACTAGTTCTGTGTTCCACAAGCAACTTTCCAAAGAAGGTAATTGTCATTCAAGGATGGCTTTAAAATAGTATGGATTCCTATATTGACCATTTGTCTTTCATGCGATTATCTCCCACAATAATTAGATCTAGAGTGGAAGTGGAAACTAGGTTCCCTCGTTTAGAGATCTTCTGGCTGTAGCCAGCTTTTCCAAATTGTTTGCTAGAATTGTTTGGCATTTCATTTCTAATGAAGGCCCATGGCAGGAAATCTTAAAATATTTCCCCTCTTTTATGAAGTAGGCTGAGATGATAGGTATTGGCTCTGTGTGCTAAGGATCATAGAAGTCTTGAGAATAATGTTTAACTCTCCTTATTTTGGAGGTGCCAGCATCCCTATTACCTGTTGGTATTTGATACTTTCTCACTGCAACAGCCTGTTGCCATAGACATCTATCTAGAGGGACACAAATGAACAAGAAAGTGAATTTTGGCTAATGGAATAATTCTAAGGAGTTTTAAAACTTCCTTATGACTAAGAAAAGGTAGAATTTCTAATCACTGTATGGAACTTAACATGTAAGTGAGCTGACAATGGTAAATGTGCACTGATGTGAATAATCCACTGCTGCTCCAGGTGCGAGGAGTCTCTGGGTGGACTTGCAGGTGGACCACTTGAGCCATCAGAGGCTGTTATAGCTGATTCCCATTTCAAATAGAGCTGTGGAAATAGCAGTTGATCTCCCGCATATTTAATTTGTCCACAAATTTATAGTCTTCTGTCAGAGTCTTAATATGATATCACAGCTGGTTTTAAAAGACTCAGGGAAGCCTGAAATTCCTGATAAGGGACTTGAATCTGACTCAGAAGTTGCTGCCTAAAAAAGTGTTTGGTTTTGTAGCAAATGGTTTATCGTATTCCCTGTTTCCATCGGGCAAAAGATACATTCCTCTGATATGTTGATGTACAGACTTCAGGTTTTCAGTTGTCCGTGTTCCTTTGGTGTATGAGTCGGTGTGATCACCACCTTGTGCCCAAACTCAACTATGGGTTGTTACAGGATGTTCACGAGGGCCTGTAGAAGAAACTTTCAGTAAGGCTGGCTGTGGTATTTTACTGAGTCTCCATAAAAGTGTTACAAGAAGAACATCAGAACCATAAAATATGTTTTGTAAGGAACATGATTTTCTATTGTTATACTGACACTTTATGTGCTTTATGAATCTGGCTTGGGGCTACTAGCCAGCCTTTGCCGAGTAAGCTGACTTCAGAAATATTTGTTTCTTCTGAAAACCTCAGTCATAAAAATCAACTATCTCTGTCTACCTTCTCTCCAGGAGTTCTGGGTATTGGTCAAGTCAGCTGATGAAAGCTTTTTGTGTAGGGTGCTCTTTTGTGGGGAACCACTTAAGAAATGGTCTTCAAAAATATTCCCTCCTCTAAAGCTGTGCGTGTTCTGTTCTGTTTCATGCACACACCTCAAGTGCTTCAGCTTGCTGAGCCTCAAATAGTGGCAAAATCCAGCTAGAATAATTTCAAAAAGTGTAGTGAGAGAAATATTATGCATATATTTTTATACATATATGCTATATATATGTACATATATATGTAACATTGTTATACCTTTGTATTATCCTATAAGACATACTGCTCTGCCCACCTGCTTATCAGGATTGCTGATTACTAGGCTGCACTGTTAGGATATTATTTCTCAGTCTTTACGACTTTTCTTCTCTCAGGAGGATGCTGCTAACCAATTGTAGAGAAGAGTTTTTTTAATTAGTATCAGAAGGGTCTATGCTGGCCAACCCAGCTACAGATGTCCCAGATAATGCTTCTGAAACAACCTGCAGGATGTTGACTGCTGTGGCCGACCTGACTGCAAGGGCCGGCTCTTCTCTGAGAGTTGTAGTACACTGTTGAGGTTTGGGATGGCAGGGAGAATCCTCTGGTGTTTTCCATTAACGAGGCATGATTTATTTACTTTGCACCCCAAAAGACCTCGGGAGATAGGTGGCTCAGATTGTTGACGACTTCTTCTTCTTCCCCATTCCTGCCTCCTTCGCATCAGTTTTGTTCTGATTTCTTGGCAGAGTGAGTATTTTTCTGCCAGATCAGTGAGTTGAAATTGTCTCATCAAGCAGTCAAACAAACAACAGAGCAAATGTGAGGGAGGACACAGTACCGCCACTTCTGTTGGCTGTGAGCTTTTGTCACCTTAACGGTGTCTTCTCACTGCACTCTAAGGCAGTGCCTGTTCCTCTGGTGCTTGAATCTCCGAAACCCAGTGGAAGCAACACTCCTCAAACACTGATCCCACACCTACCAACTCTAACCTCTTGCCTAGAACAGAAGAATGGTTAATCTCTCTTGCAGGCAAGCTGTCTAACGTCCATCGTACTAGGAGTTATCTTTTGAAGAACTTGTTTTAGGGGCAGTCAGACTTGTTGTCACTATAAGGTCCTATCTTGTGGTCTATCAACAGCCCTGAGAACCTTCATCAGGTAGTGAGAGCTCACCTCAGGGGAAACCGTGGATTTCTGTCCTCTTCTGTGGGTACTTAGCCAGTAAAAGAAACATCTCTTTGGCAGGTAATGAAATCCATTTGACACATTTATTCTGGGACTTGTGGCTGAAAATAAAAATTTACCATCTCTGTTTCCCACCTACCACAAAATTCTTCTCTTTTGAGGGAAAGGAAATAAAGGCAGCTTCATGTTGTCTGTGACAAGCTTTTTCAGTAATCCATCCTGCTTCCCTTCTTCTTCGGAAGAGTCCATCACACCTGGATTCTGCCTTTGAGAGGAAACAGGTGCTGTACGTGCACAGTGACCCTCTGTGGTTGGCTGGCGGTTGGCAAACCTGAATGCGTGATGCTTCTGCACATTCACAGTTGTTTGTGCGTGTGGGCAAAGCATCTTGGAGAGTTCCAGTTACTGCAAGGTAATTAACTTGGCTTCCTCTAATCTGGTTCGTCTTGGAGCCCTTTTTAAAAAAAGCAGTACTAGAGAAATTGCTAGGTGAATATTCTGGGGTTTTCTTGTAAGTGGATTTTTTCAAAGTTGCTTTGAGTGAGGGATAAAAGTAGAGGATATGTGCCTTGTCTTTCAAAGCTGTGCCTTTCTTTTCCCCTCTCCTCCTTCCCTCCAATTAGGAAAGTCATTATATTAGAAGATGTAGAGATGAAACACAGACTCCTACCTAGGGCTTCTTTTCCTGTCTAATTGTGTGAGTATTTTCACACATCTTAAACACCGGGGAGAAGGACAGAACAGAAGAGCTCTGGCTTTTTGGCAGTTCCTTCTTGCAGCTGTGCTGCTCTCTCTAGGTCAGCCTGCGGTAGAGAAATTTGGTTCAAGCACCAGCAACACTGCTAAACCCTTTTGTGCTGAGGTCACGAGTTGAATAGTCATCCCGCTGATAAGTGAACGAGCCAGAAATTCCACTGAAAGAGGACAATGACTTCCAGTGCTGCTTACCTATTATAGGTCACAGAAATTGTGAAGGGAGAATGAGGGACCGAGGGCACTCTAGCACATGACTGTTTATGTAACCGTGACTTTTACGTTTTATTTGCTGCTGTTGATATAAGAAAAGGAGTTAAGGCAGGCCTTTGTGTCTTTATTAAAATCATGATTTTCTTGCAAGCGTCCCTGTGGGAAAATCAGCATAGCTGCTGCCCTGGATGTATAGCCCAATCAGAGGTGGCTGTTAAGCACTTTTTGGAGGTGGAGCCTGTGGGATGCTGGTGAATGCTCTGCCCAGCTCCTCTGAAGGAGTGCTACAGCACACACATCCACATGGTCTGGTGGGTGTGGGAACTCCAAAGTGACAGGCAGCATTTTTTTTTAATTGGAAACACTTAAAAACCACTCTGAATACAAAAGGGGTAGTTTGTAGGCAGCTAGAATGAGCAGTTTACATAGGATACCCCAGAATGGATTTCCCAGATATGACTGCCATTTTTAGGCCTGTGCTGCTTTCTGTAGGGGGTTATGAAATCAGCAAATGTTTATGGGAAGCTGACACCCAGAGGCAATGTGAATTAGAAAGTGATGTGATATTAGCAAGTGATCTCTTGTATTTATTTTTTCCCATTGCTAAAATAATGCACTCACATAGTGTGCATAGTTTACCTAGAGGTATCTACCGTGTTCAGTCCTTAGCTCCTTCATTCTTTTCTCCTCTGTATTATCTGGTCTGCACTAAATACTGGTGTGACAGTTCCATGACTGATAAGCCTTCAAGTTCCTCTCCTCTGATTTCGTTCTGGAGCTTCTCCAGTATGGCATCTGCTTTCCACATTCCACTAGAACTGCTCTGCCCAGGATGGCCAGCAACCAGTCTCTGGCAAATTTCAAGGCTTCTGTGCCAGTGGTACTTACTGGGTTTGGCTGAAGGAGGTGAGCATCCTTCTGTGTTCCTGTTCTAAAGGGCATAAGCTGGCTGACACTTGAAGAGCTGCGATGGAGACATTGTGGGCCTGTCTTCTCTTGAATGTGCAGCCCTCATATGATGGGAAGCTCCTCTTATTTGGATCCTGTTTATATCTGATCCTTCTAGCTGATATGACGCTGATGGTAACAGTCATGATGGAACACACACCCGTTACAGCACCTGTAAAGAGAGGCTGTTCTGAAATGGACTGCCAGAAGAGCGGATTTTGGCCTGTGGTCTGATCCCTAATTCTTGTTGAGGGATCTAAGAAAGTAGACGGGAGAGAGTAGGACATGGAAAGCCATACTGGAGGCCAAATATGAGCACACCAGTTTACTGTCTGTCTTCTTCCTTGTCTGTGACTCGTTAAATGCCTCTACAGTTGTCCATGCCTTCTCGATTGTCAGCTGCTATTTCTCCTCATTCACTCTTCTTTTCTTGCTATTCTTGATAAAAGTCACACAAGGATAAGTTCTAGGTTGCCCAGCTATTCTCTCTGCCTTATTTTTGGTGCATCTGCCTGTTTACTTGCCCTTAAACTGATTGGTCATCTGAGTTGGTCTGTGTTTTTTCAAAACTCCTTCATCTAAGTTTAATGCATCCTTTTAAATTCTTTAGGTATCTTTGCAGAGCTCCTCCGTTCCCCAGTGTAAACCTGTCACTTAATCCTCACTCTTGCAGTAGTGTTCAGTATAAGAAAATACAGGGAATGGTTTACTATAGGGGTTGGAGATGGAATAAGATAAGCTATTGGGCAACAAATTAGGAAGATAACCTAGGTGCCAAACAGCCAACAAATGCAATTGTAACCTTATTTACGTTGACACAAACTTGAATGATCATATCTGAAATCCTTATAAAGATCAAGATATTTGATATAAAGATAATAAATATGAGGCTTGGCTCTCCTCTCCCCTTAAATCCTGATCCTGTAGATTCCCAGATTTTTCTTGAAATGTAACTGCTGAAATTAGGGCAATTTTACCTAATTTATCTCATCAGCGATTTTCCTGTGCAGGTTTTTTGAAATTATT
Source organism: Syrrhaptes paradoxus (assembly GCA_013400615.1). Classification (NCBI taxonomy): domain Eukaryota; kingdom Metazoa; phylum Chordata; class Aves; order Pterocliformes; family Pteroclidae; genus Syrrhaptes; species Syrrhaptes paradoxus. The sequence continues at coordinate 79,400 of VZTO01009326.1, read as the reverse complement.
TGACTTCTACCTACTTTTATATTTGTTTTAATTTTCATGCTATAATCTCATAATTACAATTTCCATATGTTTTATATCACTGTAGCATATGGATTTGCAATGTTAATTCTCTTCTGAAGTTCTTTCATTTACTCGTTGCACTGAATGATTAAAGAGAAATTTTCTCCCTCTTACAGAAAAATTTAGTCTCTTTGGGGTGGATTCTTTAACTGTAGCCTCTTCTTAGATAATCTCTGCTGTTCCAAGAGGTGTTCTTTCAATCATGTTTTCACTGCCCATGTCTGTTGCTCAGTGCCACAGCTCGGAGACTTTTCCCTTTTCCTTGTGTTGCACAGGCTAGGTCTCGCCTGCTACGTTCATATTTTGCCTCTCCAAGTCCTACAAAGTGGAGCTGTGGATCATCTCACCCTTGCCACTTCCATGAACAGCATGTGTACATTATCTTTGGTACAATTCAAGTTTCCAGTGTTCTAATTGGGTGGCTCAGTGTATAAATGAACAGACGTGTTTGTCTTTTTCAGTTTTCAGCTGTAAGTAGTGTGAGCAAGGTAATATTTACATTTTTGTTCATATCAGGGCAAATTCTAATCACCACTCTAAGTAAAAGGGCAGATGCTCACAGAGTGAAATAACATACTTTAGGATCAATGAGATTTGTCTCTCAGACTGTTCTCTTGAAGAGGAAACAGAACTTCTCTGTATTTGAAGACAAGCAGATGAGCGGGCGAGCGAGGGAAACTGGCACTTCGTAAGTGTTTCTGGGCACATTTGTGGCTTTGCCAGAAATTGTTTGGTATGGGGCTACATCAGTTGCCCAACAGCATTGTGGTGCCTTTGTCGTCGCTGGCAGGAGTGGGAGGTGCTTGTGTGAGGCTCCTGGGCACTGTGGGATGGGGTGGTCCTGTCTGTGCAGGACACCTGTACCTCCCACTAGCCTCTGCCAGTGGCAAACGGTTTGGGAAGCGGTTCTCCCTCCAGAACTGCCATGGAGATGAGGAAGGAGGAGCACTGACATTCTTGACTCTTGATTCATGTTGAGAAGAGGCAATCTGATGAGCAGTTACTTGGTAAAAGTTGCTGAGATTCCCAGCCAGTCTTGTTCCAAGTGAAATCAATGCAAATTTGGGCCTAACTCTGAAGTCACCTTTCCTTGCTTTGCAGCTTCTCTGGGGTTTCTTACCCATGTTTAGGATTTTCACCTGCAATAGAAATGCAATGCCAGTAGCTTAACATTTGTAAGTAATTCTGCAATAACAAACTGTGGTGTGTTTATGGTGGAGAGGAGAAATTTAGGTGTGGTGTTACATTTCTATTCCTAGCTTTCAAGGACTTTTCACTGGAGCTCCTTAGCTGTGCTGTAAGAGAAGGGAAAAACATGTCATGCACATCTTCTGCCACAGACCTTAGAAACAGCTGAAGCTTCTTGATGGACACACGGAGGTTGGCTCCTGTTTCAGACAAACCTGGTCTGGGTGTCCCATGAACCTTCTGAGTTCTGAGGGAAGGTTTTATTTGACTTGAAGTCAGAGGGAGGTTGGTGGATTGGGCTGGTTTCTCCTGGAGTTCACTAGTTTGTTCAAGCTCACAGTCTCACAAGTCAATATGAATTAAAATCCTGCCCTGAAGGCCTTGAATGGCAACTTTGCTTCGAAGTGAAATTGCCAGCCTTCACCGTTATGCTTCTAAACCAATTCACTAGTGTTCAGAAGGAGGTTTGACTGAGCTTATGGTAAGACACTGATGCTGGCTTTTTCAGCGTTAACCTTACAACCTCAAATACAGCGGACTTGATACTGCAGCAGCTGAGGGAATTACTGAGAAGAGGAAAATCAGAACTGTGTCAGTAGTTAGAACTCTGGTTTCTGGGGACAGAAAGAACCTGCTCTGGTGGAAAAAAGAAGATCCAGCTGGCTTTTGGGACAGAGATGCTGCAGAGGAAATTTGCCCTTTGTTACGGAGATGGTTTGAAGGTCTGAGAGTGTTTGAGTGGTTACAGGTGGATTAGCAACAGGAGGGGGAGCTCTCACCGCGCTACCCAAAGAGGAGGGAAATTCTGGACTTGGTAGCAAGCCTTTAGATGAGGAGTATCCCGCTCCTGCTGCACCCTGTCAGTAAAATGTTGGTGGCTGCCCTTCATATAGGCAAGACCAATGGAGAACGTGCATGTCTGGAAAAAGGAAAGGCAGTCCATGTCCTGTTCTTATCTCCTCTGCTATCGCTGCCTTGGTTTTTTGTTTCCAGGCATAGTGTAGTTGTTCCTGTGGAGGAAAGCTGTGTTGCAGCTCTGCCCTAGCAGATGTAGTTCCATTCCCCCCATCGTTACCATCAACTTGGAATACTGATGTCCTGTTTCTCAGCTACTGTGAGTGTTCCCCGAGATGTCAGCTTTAGAGAGGAGGGATAGATAGTGAAAATGTATGTGGGACATTACTTTTATGGTTAGAGCAAAAACAGGTGTAGGAGAGGAGGAAAAATTAATTTTCAGTGCAGGTAAGATGAGCAACATTGGGAGATTTGTAAAACATTGTTATTTAACTGGTATTTTAAAGGCTGGTTACAACTAGGAAGCATATCAACGTTAAGAAATTGATGTAGATGTCAAGGAACAGAGAAGTTTTGGGGGTTTAGTAAGCTGGAGATTTCTGTAAACCAGAAACCCATTTCCTCTTGTAATAATTTACAATTAAATATCTCTCAAACTATAATTTTTGGATGACTTTCTGTGTGAAGGGAAATGCAATTCTCCCTCTCTATTTATGGGTGGGGGGCAGAGCCACAAACAAAGTAGGGTTTGGAGAGCAGGGGACATGTTTTAACACAAACAGACATAAGCAGACCCATGGATGTGAAGGGTAGGATGCAGGATAGCTCTGGCTCAGCAGCTGAGTGGTGTGAGCTCCAGGCTGTGTCCCAGTGTTCAGGCAAAGTGCCAGTAAGGTGCTTTTTTGGCTTCCAATCCAGAACTTGCTTGTGTCTGGGACGAGTGGATGGATCTCTCATCTGACTGCACCAAACTCTACAGACATGCCTCAAGTTACTTTTTAATGTTCATGGGGTGAAAAGGGAATACATTCTGTTGTCCTTTAACCTGCCTAAGTGCTGGCTCAGCTGATAAGCATGTATCTTCTATATTTGAATGTGCATGGTAGCGGCCTTTGTGTGCATGTGATTGTTAATCTTGCCCTGTCTGTGATGTTAACTTGGATAATATGAAAATAATTTTAAGTGCTTTGGGTTTTGCTTGGCTTTTGTTTGTTTTGAATAGGAAAGATGCTAGCCCTCTTTTGCTAATCTAAGGTAACTGAGTGGTTTTATTGTGGGCTCTTGAAACATTGCTGTATTTTTTTCCTAACGGTTTTAAGTAGAAGGAATTTACTGTGAGAGACTATTCCTCATATTCTGTATAACACTAAAAAAACTAATATTTTCTTGCAGATTATATGTTGGTATCTCTGCACTTCTGATGCAGTTGGCTGGGTTTTTCCTCCTTAAATTCATTGGATCAAAGCAATAATATAAATCTATGTTTTTCTTCATCAATTTCTCTCCAAGTTTTGTAGTTTGCCAGAATTAAATAGGGAATCTGGGAATAATACATGATCATAGATACAGTACATATCATGTAGGCTTTATTTCCAGCACGTCAGAGGAGGGTTATATTAAATTCTTTTGTTTTGCCGTAGTATGATTACAAAGATTCTTTTGTAGCTTGGGACATTGAATCTAAAAGCAAGAAATGTGAGAGGTGTCTGGCAAGTGAAGATAACATTAATTTAATTCTAGCATTGCTGTTTTTCTTGACTATGTTCTCATTGGCCAGGGAGATCTACAAAAAAAGTCTTGGGGGCTTCACCGTTACCATGTCTGTGTGACTTTGGGTACCTATCAGGAAAAAGAGCAATCCAGGGTCACAGTGCTTTAGACACTGCCAGCTGGGTCTCAGGAGAGAGTAGATGTGTTGTGGTTTCCAGAGAGAAGAAAAGGTAACTAAGGGCATTAAGACCAACACTCTTCTTTTTTTTTTCTTTTTCTTTTTTATTTTCCAGCTGAAGTAAGTTCAGTTTAGGATGATCCTTAAAACTTTAACATTAATGAAGAGTGACAAGCAAGTAGTGTCTATGTAAGATGAAATTACCCCTAAGATCAGGTTTATGTGTGCTATTCCTTTTCCAAATAGTTGGAGAGACGAAAGCTTTAGCCTGCATTCATGTACTAGTCATTTCAGGTATTCAGTAATGAATTGTGTATTATCAGTACAGATTTTATTTTATTTTAGAATAGGGGTCACTGCAGGATTGGGCTGAGATTTAGTCACTGTAAGAGACTACTTTGAGTAGCTACACACCTGATCTGCTTTTGGAGGTGTGTAGCCACTTTGAACAGATGCTAACTGTTCAAAGACACAAGTATGGGGTAATTTCTGGGCCTGTTAAATCGTTGCTTTATACCCCAGAGTTCATAATATTTTGCAGGATGTACAGACTATACTGATAATGAAATATTTGCATTATCTGCATATATGTTATGTATATTTGTATTGTTGCTGTTTTAGTTATGCTGACCGAAAGATGATGGGCTTGTCATGATTTTGTCTTCAAAGAATGACTTAGTAATTTTCAAAAAAGCTTTTTCCTGGTCAGTCAATCCAGGCTGATGCCAAATCCACGTGCTTTAGAGGGATGTTAGGTGATTGTTCAGGAGGGTCGTGCAGAGGCCAGGCATACTTCATGCCTTATTGTATGCAGATTTGGTAATAATACTGCTGTTCTTGGTTCCACACAGATGGTACCAGACAGGAAGAAGTGGAAGGTGAGCTCAGTGAAGAAGAACGCTGGTTTGGAAATTCTTCGGCAACTCCTTCAGAAGCATCATATGGAGAAGTCCAGGAGAACTTTAAGTTGTCTCCTGAGGACAGAATCCCAGAGCAGTCCACTTCCCCGGATACTTCTTTGGGAAGTGCAACTCCTAGCAGCAGTGCAGCAGAGGTGGGAACCATTGAAAATGAGGCACTAAGAGATACACTACAGAGCAAAGAGCACCTTTCTCCGGATGTGTCTTCTCTGTGTGAAGAAGAACCTCCTGGTCCAAATAAGCCACTGAGTAGTAACCTGAGGCGGCTGCTAGAGGCTGGCTCCCTCAAGCTGGATGCTGCTGTTACAGTCAACGGCAGAGTCGAGTCCCCTGTAAATCTTGGCTCAAATCTCTCCTTCTCACCACCTGCTCATCATGCCCAGCAGCTAAGTGTTCTTGCCAGAAAGCTTGCTGAGAAACAGGAACAAAGTGACCAATACAATGCAAGCGGTCACTTTATATGGAATCAAGGGAAGTGGTTGCCAAACTCAACCACCACCTGTAGTTTGTCCCCTGATTCAGCTATCCTGAAACTGAAAGCTGCAGCCAATGCCGTTCTGCAGGACAAATCTCTTTCAAGGACTGAAGACCCTATAAGATTTGAATCCTTTTCCTCACCTTTTAGTTCTCAGTCAGCCAGCTCCACGTTAGCAGCTTTATCTAAGAAAGTGAGTGAAAGAAGCATGACTCCTGGGCAGGAGCACCCGCCTCCGGCTAGTTCTTTCCTTTCTCTGGCTTCCATGACCTCTTCAGCTGCCCTTCTCAAGGAGGTTGCTGCAAGGGCTGCAGGCACCCTATTGGCTGAGAAAAAGAAGTCACTGGTTGCTGAGGATCCCCTTCAGCTTTCAGAGATGAAGCAAGAGAAAGCAACTCCACCACAGTCTTTGGAATTATTGTTGCTGCCAGTCCCTAAGGGAAGAGCATCCAAACCCACTTCTACAGGTATGGATATAGTTCGAGCTGCTAAGTACAATATATTTGTTTTGCTATAGGCTGATTTAACATCTCTTCAGTGGGTCTGGATCTGGTTTGATTCCATGTATTATGAGAGTAAGAAATAGGTACTTTAGGTAAACGATAGAAAAGCTTTTTAAAATAGTACTTGAAGACCAAACTGACACAAATATTTTCGTATTTGAAAGATATGAGTGTACAGTTCAGTACTTTTTTTTATTACTTTTATTCCATACAATGGTATTTGCCCCTCTCACCAAGCTCAGAATAAGTCCACAAAAATATTTAGTGGAGAAGATAAAAGAATCCCTGTTAGGGAGCTCATGGTATCAGTGAGCACATACAAAACCAGTGCTTTTGAAATATTGGACAAGGGAGAATTCTCCCTCCTGCTGTCTCTGTCACAAATAGACTTTTGTATAATCGCTTACTACTCTGTCCTAATTTACCAGAGTATATTATTATGTTGCCACTTTTCATTAAATTTTTTTGCAGCAGCGTGAACAACTCTCACGTTTGGTCTTCTAGAATCCTTTGTCATTAAAAAAAGAAGTGAACTGCATTTCTCTAATTTGCTCAACAAGAACCATTTTACACTTCTGACTTCCCTCTACCAGTTCCAGCTGTCGGCAGTCAAGGAATCAGGCTTATAGGGAATAAGAAGAAACAGTCTTTGTAACAAAAGCTTTCAAGAACTGTCAAGTCATGCAGGGAAATTTAAATGATCCATCTTCAAAATAAGGAAAAATAAGATTTCTTTCATCTCTTTCTATACAAAATTCACATCATGGATTCGTATTTCTGGTAGAACATACAGGCTTGAGGGGTTGTCGGTGTTCTCCCTGCAGCGGTGTTCTGCTGCAGAGTGGAGTGAAACACGTCAGGTGTCTTCTCAAGTTGCACAAAGTGGTTCAGTAGAATAGCGCTTTATCATGCCGAGTTTTAGCAGGAATACTAGCCTGACTGTACAGACATGAAGCCCCATGTGGCCATTGTATGGTTGCACTGCCATCTTCCTGACCCGGCCTTTTTGTTTAGGGGTATTAGGAGGTCCCATCTGTCCCTGTGCAGCTCTTCATAAAAACTCGGAGTGTAGCAGCTATTGGATGGACAGCAATGCTCGTTCCTCCCTTGGAGGAGGAAGGGGAGAGACGCAGTGAGGCGCAGCCGGTACTGGTTTGGTCCTCTGGGTTACATGTGTTCTACAAATGCCTTGCTGGTGTGTTTTGCCAAGGCAATTAAAGTGGCAAACTATTCTTGGCATGGGTCTGGCCTAAGGTTTTCATTAGTTTAGATTTAGTTCGGAGTAACATGAGCTAACCCAGAGAAAGGTCTTTTCATGTGGGAATAGGAGTACCCGTGCAGGCTACACCAGCGTGACTGCGGGCATTAACTTGATGAAACTTTCCCCGTGAAGACTGGCCTGCAGAGAAGGAAGGCAGCAACGCAGAGAAGAGAAATGAGGTTAACATTTATTTTAAGTTATTAGTTTACTTCCTGCTAGAGGAAAAGCTGTTCACATCATAAGTATTTACTGGGGAAAAGTAAATGGTTGTACTAAAATCCAGGTTCTGTGTTTGACCAACAACTGTGGGATTTGTCGGTGCAGCTTATCCCAGGGGAGTGCTCTGTGTGACCGTGCAAGTGTCGGGTAGGACTGGCACCTTATAAACTAGCTCTGATGCAGCAAGCTCCTAGCAACTGTTCTCTTTGCTGAAGGCCCAGCCATACTGCTGCTAAAAGGTAACAAATGGGGGCTGACTGCCTCAGGTCCCTGGTAACCAAGGAACAACTATTCATTTTTTATAGTATGTGGGACTAGTATCCCAAGAGGAAGGGTGTTTCCTTTCAGCTTGTACGCACTGGGCCAATGCCAGTTGGCATCTAAGCGAACTTCATAGTGTAGTGCTCATAATAAAAGTTCTTTAAGTCCATTTTCTGATATGCTATTAAGTTTTTCCTTTCTAAATAATTAACTGAGTGAAAATAAAATGCAAGCTGTTGGTTAGCGTATGTGGATGTTGATTATGGAAAGCCAGACTCCTTGATTCCTTCAGCCATGGACAAATGCAGCTTGCAAAAAGAGGTCACAGTTCAGTGACCTCCAATTGAAAGCCTCACTTCTGGGAAAGTTGAGTAGGGCAGATGAGCATGTGTATTTGCCCTGAAAATAAATGTCACATGTTCCTGATTCCTTTTGCACCTACAACCTTATGGCACTAAAAGCAAAAAAGAGTATTTCATGTTATAGTGTTTTATCTTTTTGTGTGTGTCTGGTTGCTCCTTGAGACATGGGAGTTTTTTGTCTTGTTCCCAGAGAGACATCTTTTCCCAGTAGGCATAACTTGAGGTGGTGTTTTTCCCTTTCATACTTTGAACATTTAAAGCACTGGTGAGTTTGCTTTGTTGTTACAAATCTGATTTGTTTACCCACCAGCAACATCTAGCTTTGGTTGTGAGATAAATACTCAGAGAGATTAATTAGGTGTTGACAAGTAAGGAACAGTAAAAATGGAGGTTATTTAAAGAGGAATATGTTAATAACAAGAGTATGCTAGCTGCTCCTTTGTCCACCGTGTTGAGCTATTTGCTCAGAATTATTTCATGTAAGAAGCTGGAGCCATGGCTTATCAGAGCATAGTCACCTCTGAAACTGCATGTTGGGTTTGGTGGACCTGATCATCACTTGCATAGGTTATAGTAAAGTGGTACAGAGAAGTGGCAATCCGTTAATATTGCCAATTTTATCAAATGCTCATGTGTTTGGGATGAAACTTAAAAGAAAGACTGGAATCTCTGTTAAAGTTCTGATGTAGTTTTTGAAAGAGTGTGGGTGGCAGGCCCTTCTTCTACTGACTGAATGCATGTCTGGTTTAACTTTTCGCCTGCAGTGCTTGCAATTTTTTCCCGAAGTTTCTTTGGGAAGCACTGGCTGATTCTTTCCTCACTGGAGTCACTCTTTCCAACTAATTCACACCGTCTGACATGAAACAGACAGCAATATAAATGAAGGAAAGCTGAAGCCCACATTTTTTTTCCTATGCTGAGGTTTACATAGTATAGTAAAGAGAGAACGTGGTTCGGCTTTGGAGAGCATTGACACAATTCCTGTGTACCGTTGTTATTGGTGAAGTCACGTGCATTCAGTGCTGTTATTGTGTGTTTTGTAATGTGCTAAATTACTATTGATCCATCCTGTTTGCAGATTTATTTTTAATGGGGTGGAAGACAGGTAATAGCTTGTTATACATTTCTTTTCTGGATCCTTTGTGATGATAACCAGAGGCTGGAGAGAAGATATGATAGAAGGAAAAGAAATGATAGGTAAAAATGCTACCAACATTTTTTTTTTTCTGTGGTTTGTCTCTCTCTTGCCTTCTGTGCAGAAGTAAGTAAAGATTTTTAAAAACTGAAGCACAAGCTACTCTAGGATTGGTTTAGGCTTGCTCTTTAGAGATGCAGAAAGGGGAATGCTTTGATAATATGTTGACCATGATTGAATATTTCACGAGAATTTCTGAACTTGCAGAAGTGCATGCTTTGATGATGTGTTCTTTTTTGTACTTACATAATGAATACTTAGTTGAATTACAATGTTTTTGTTTCCTACCTAATAACAAGAATTGTGTTTTAGGATATGACAGATTTTTCCAGAGGTTTTTATCACTTAGTTCCTCATCAAGGGAATTTGATGTTTGCTGTATCCTTACCACTAAGAAAGAACTGATAATAATGAGATTAAATATTGTGAGAGAAATTCAAAATAGCAGGATGCACACTTGTCGTGGTTTTACCCCAGTCAACATAAACCCCCTGCACAGCCACTCGCTCACTCCACCTTGGTGCAATTGGGGAGAGAATCAGAAGAGTAAAAGTGAGAAAACTTGTGGGTTGAGATAAAGATAGTTCAACAGGGAAAGCAAAAGCCGCGCACACAAGCAAAGCAAATCAGGGAATTCATTCACTCCTTCCCATGGGCAGGCAGGTGTTCAGCCCTGTCCAGGAGAGCAGGGCTTCATCACGCGTAACAGTTACTTGGGAAGACAAAGGCCATAACTCTGAATGTCCTCCACTTCCCTCCTTCTTCCCCCAGCTGTATATGCTGAGCATGATGCCATATGGTATGGAATATCCCTCTGTTCAGCTGGGGTCAGCTGTCCCAGCTGTGTCCCCTCCCAGCCTCCTCACTGGTGGGGTGGTGTGAGAAGCAGAAAAGCCTTGACTCTGTGTGAGCACTGCTCAGCAGTGACTGAGACACCCCTGTGTCATCAACACTGCTTCCAGCACAAATCCCAAACATAGTCCCAGACTAGCCACCATGAAGACAATTAACCCTGTCCCAGCCAAAATCAGCACAACATTGCTGAAAATAGTTTGTCTTTCACAGTGAGGAAGAAGGCTTCCAATTCCATGGTGACACTAGGCCTTTCTCTATAATAAGCGGAGGAAATCGTGATGAGAGGATGAATGGATGGTTAGTTGTGTCAAGTCAGGAATTTTTCTTTCCTTTAACCTTGAGATGGTTCCACACTCAGTAGACTAACCATATTTGCCTGATAAATGCCACCAAATCTTTTCCTGTCTCAGGTGAATTGGGGAGTGGAGCAGAAGGCAAACGTTAGGGAGGGCAGTAGATTTAAAACCCTGGCAACTAGAGGAGCAGAAGCAAACCCATGACCGAAAGACCCCTGATGGCTGAAGTTGCAGCAGCATCTGCTCAAGCCGTAACTAAACAATTTCAACGGCAGGGGTTCTGAAGTTAACACTTGTAGTGTTAAATATATCCAATATACCATACCAGCATGCTTTTCAGTTAAGTTGTGGATTGTTCTATGCTTTATAGTCAGCAGCTCTCCTGATGACTAGCCATCAGATATGGGAATGGATCAGTTTTTAACAGTTACGCATATTTTCCATACCCTGCTACAACCAGCTTTTGATATGAAATGAAGCTATAAAGTGGTGATTATGAGACATCCATCTCAGTTAAATTATAAGGAACATTAGGATCAGGTGAGATAGAGTAGCATCTCCTACTGATTAGCTAAAGGATGTTTGGGACATTAACTTTATAAATTATGGTGACCTTTCTTAGAGAATAACTAGATTAAGGGGAAAGGGAATATTCTGTGTGGAGGAACTGAAATTTCTGGTATATGTTGTTTTTTAACTGGTGTGCCAGATCTGTTGTCAACTGATGTGTTGCAGATGAAATTCTAGCACTGAAAAGCTATATCTTGAGTATGCTTACAAGGGGAAAGTATTTGACAAGTGGCTGTAAGGATCCTCTCTTTTTGTTCCCCCTTCTGCTAAGCCTCAGAAGAAGAAGGAGGAAAACCTTTCCAGTGTCCGATCTGTGGCTTGGTTATCAAGAGGAAGAGTTACTGGAAACGGCATATGGTGATTCATACAGGTTTGAAAAGCCACCAGTGTCCACTCTGTCCATTTCGCTGTGCACGCAAGGACAATCTCAAATCACACATGAAGGTAAGGGAAGTGTTCACTGACAATCAAAACACCTGAATCATCAGTCAAAATCAGTAGTATTACCAACTTGTTTCATTTGCATTTGCAGCAACAAAATTTCATGCCTTTGTTTAAATATGGAGACCATACAAAGAGAAAGAAATAACTCTCTTTCCTTTGCTTGCCTTTCCATTTCATGCAGTGTGGAAACTGCGTTAGGTTATGTCAACTTGATGCAGCACAAGCTGTCTGTGACAGGTTTAGTTCTGGACCTGGGACCATCAGAAGCAGGGGTGTTAGCTGAGGTGCGACACCGTGCAAATACAGCAATGCTGCTTTTCAGGATGCCAGCTCGGATCTCTACGTGCCATTGCATCACGCTAAGTGGGCATGCCAACTTGGCCAGCGCTAGCAGGGGCTCTACTGTTGCTTTATATCGGCAGGCTTTCAGTTTTAACTTTTTTTGCTGTAGTTTTTAATTGCAGGCACTTCAGGAGGCAAACATCCAGACAGCTTATCCTGTAATGTTTTGTTTTCAAATGTTTCCACTAAGTTTCAAGTGTGCTTTTAATTCAGACCAAGTTTTAGGCTCAAGCTGACGATGATCTTTTGAAGGAAGCAACATCTGTGTCGATATGAAAAATATAAAAATGTAAAGAGATGGTCTGCTTAGTTGAAGGACTACGTGGTTGCAACATACAAAGTGCCTGGTTTTGCAAGCTGTAAAACAAGCTTGGTGAAGTAAAAATGGTGCCTCTAAAAATGGTACCATGGATGAAGAAGCTGAAGTGCAAAATGTTTCCCTATATTACTGCAGCTGAGTTATTACGATAAAAGTGAAATGTTTTATTATTAATGTTTCATCAGTTTTGGACAAATGTGTGTGTAAGAGAGTACCAGACTGGTGTGGCGGGGGAGAGAAATCCCTGTTCAGCTTTTGTATATGCTATTGCAGAATCTGAGATCACCAGACAGGAGTCTAACCTTGCTTACACCTGAGTAACTGTTCACTTCAGTGTAGATGATTCAGATGATTCCACTGATCGCATCAGCAGATCTTGCTGTATTTCAGGGTCTGAAATCATCCCCTGAAGTCTGAAGGCTCATCCCTTACCTCTCCTACTGTGAATCAATTCACTATTCCCAGGCGTCCTTGGTGTATCATGCTAATCCTTATCAGGTACAAATTGGTTTGATGTTTCTGGCTCTTTCTTCTAGAACTTAGTGTTCCATGTTGACTAGAGGGCTCAGGTGGCCATCCCAAGTAGACAATGAGTAGAAAGAATGGGAACACAGCCTGATAAGAAAGGTCTTTTGTTGTCAGTTGTTGACAGCCTGCACAGAAGCATGCATTACCTGAATGCTTGCTCTTCCCTGGCAGAGGCCTGTTGTTGTCCCTGCTTTCTAAAGGACATCCCTATTACTTCCTGCAAAAATTATTTTTCTCTACTTTTTTTGCCTTTTTGGAATTACTATTTGCCAGTTGAGGGCCTATCCCTTCCTTTTTGGCATGGTGATTTCCATTGGTGGTCACAGGTAGGATGTTGGACAAAATTAGTGACTTTTTCACTGTCTCTGTGTGCTATCAAATTGGTGGCTATCTGAAGCCCTTGTGCTCTTTTCTGCTCCCTACCCAACATAAACCCCTTCATTAACTGAGCCCATGTCATCTTAAAGCAGACCCCTTGTACAAACACATAACATGTAGTGTTAATTATTTGGTAGTACAGTCATTATTACTCAGTAATGCTCAGTTAGATATCAGTGAGGTCAGAGTCAGGCCCAGAGCTGCTTGACCCAATGGAGGAGATCACAGCCTCCTTTAGCTTTACTATGGAGATGAGATCTGAAGTCTCCTCAGTCAGTGAGGTCCAGTAGTGCAGGTCATCGTGGACTCAGCGCTCTTTGCTGGTAAAACTGCACCCTGTTTAAGATGAAGGCAGTTGTCGTACAAAACTAAATGATCTGTATTTGTCTTATGGATAGATGTGAAGAATCACAAGTACCAGAACCTGAAAGATAACATTTTACCTTAATTTCAGTGGATTTCATGTGCTTTTCTCAACCGAGTAGGCCATTTGTAAAAATATTTTCTATCACATCAAAATTGAGGCAGGTGAGTGTGGTAGGGGCATGTTAGTCCTGTGTCCAGCAGTGTCAGATGTAATTTGAGTTCTCTTTGGTGACAGTATAAATTGATAACAAGATTAAAAAATTTAAAAAATCAGATATATTTTCTCATTATAAAAAAATGCTGCTTTAAAATTTGTACGTAAGTGTGAGATTATAATAGCTGACGGATATGTAAGCCAGCAGTGTTCAAAACTGAATAAATACACATCAGAAATGCTATAGCACAACTAGCAGCTACTTAGGACGCAGCTTTCTGCTTATGTTGGTCCGATATTTCATTTTTCTTCGTTGTCCTAGGATCCTTTGGGACCTACCTGTCGTTATCTCCTTCCTGGCAGGCAACACATGAAGGTAGAGCTGCCTGTAGCTATCCACCCCTCTCTCACTCACCATGAGTCAATTGCAGCTGCAGGTGAAGATACATTTTTCAAAACCAAAAAGGCTACTCAAAATTAGGGTACTAGGCTGGTGTTTGAGGTGTTTTGTCCAGCTGCAGTCCTAAAAATATAATAGCGTTATCTTTGTTTCCCTCTAGGCAGCATAGCCCTGAGCTGAAGCACGTCCTCTGTTTATGAGGTTCTTGTAGGCATTTTCCATTGAAACTGGTCATTTGGAGATTTAATTTCCATGAGTGGTTTGAGTGTGTGTCCTTCCTCGCTGTGTGTATCTTTAGTTTAACGAATAATAACTATATAATATAGATAGTGTATAATTTTATGGTAATTATAACATGTCAAACTGCTTGGCCCAGAATACAACATTGCCAACATTTTTGGTGTTTTGTCCCCTGCTAGAGAAAATCCTAATAGAGAGCTGGATTGATTCCGGCCCTGAGCATGTTCAGATCTCCGTGTGCTGCCCGCCATGTCGATGAGGCACTCCTCCAGTACAGGCTCCTTGCCAAGACCAACTCGCAACTGGAGGTGAGGAAGTGAAAGGCAAGAAGGGAAGCAGAAGGAAAGTTTCCACGCAGACACACAATGAACGAGGGCGGCTGAGCAGACTGCCTTTTAAGGCACACAGTGTAACCTGTAATTGTTATCTGGCTTTTAGATTATACAGTGATAGGCACCTTAGAAAAATCCTAAAATAGACACAGTATGGAATTTTATTAGTCTGTTTTGGAGACAGATTATAGTACCTGCATAACCACTAGTTTTGGCCCTTATTCCCAGGAGTTTAGGGGTAGCATCTCAGGACTTGATTCTGGTATCAAAGTGTGGTTTCCAGGGGTGCTGAGAATACTGAAAATGAAACTGGACAACATGAATGGGTAGCTGAGAGGTGTCTTGTCCAAGCAGGCAGCAAGGGTTGTGCTTGAGTCCTTTTCTCTGTTTATCTAAACATGTATTCAGTTGGAATATATTGTTTTCTTCTTTAGAGAAAGGGTGTCTTGTGTACTACTTCTGCAGAAAGCGACAGAAAGGGGTGGTGTAATTCAGCAAGATGCTTTCAGACTCGTCTGGTTTTCCTGGTAGGGAAGTAGGGATTAAATTTACCACAGAGCAATACCACAAGCATCAGTCAGATTTTGGCCAGTTGGTGGCTTTGGATCATGCACATACCTTCTTCAGCAATTGGTGGACGGACAGGCTGTGAGATCATACAGATAGGTTCCAAGAAAGCAACAGGATATTAGCCTGAGCACTTGGAAGGGGGAATGAGGAAGAGGTGCATATGGCCAAAAATAATATCTATAAATGTTCCTTGTGCTGCTATATAGACATAAGGCAGAAATGCTTTTCTAGCAGTGGAAAAGAAGTCTGTCATTGTGAGCATGTGCTGAAGCACAACAGTATGGCAGAAAACAAGGAAAGGGAAGATGAAGCTTAACAGAAAAGTTCTGTGCGATGGCAGGTGGGTCATGTGGTGCTCAACCACGGGATCTTCATGCTTCTGTTGCTTATGAAGAGGGACCATGTAGTGAGATCTCAGATTGGCATTCCTGTGTAATATGAAGAGAGTTATAGTCAGCTTCCTGATCAGGGAAAGGCTATTAATTCCATGATGCTGGGAATAAGGAAAGGCCCCGAGGAATGCAGCCAGGTGCTCACTTCACCTTAGTGATTTGCTTTTTGCTCCTTATTCCTCAGCGAGGGTCAGAAAACTGAATGAGCAGTCCTAATCCATTTTGGTGAAGTGTATAGGACAGGTTATTTTAAAGCATCTTCACCATGTTGGGAGCATGTCAGGAAAATCATGGACTCAAGATTATCACTTGAAATGTATTTGGTTTTTAAAACAGCCTTTGGCAAAGCTTCTCAGTGAGAATCTGCCAAATAAATTAAACTATGTGATGTACTATGGCAAATTAGAAATTCACCAAGAGACAGTAAAACAAAGGGTAGGAAGGAATTAGCGATTTTAAGCATGACAAAAGGCTAACAGAGGGGTATTCCATTACTAAGAGTGGAACTGTGCGTATTCTGGCAAATGTGATCTGCAGAAAATGATGACTGTGGGTAAGAGAATTGTAGAGGATACAACCTCGTGTGTATGAATCAAGATTAGAAAAGGCAAATCTTGAAAGGGAATAAAAAAAGGCTAGCTGACAGATAAACAAGGTGGCAAATGAAGTTATTGTTGACAAATGCAAGGTACTGCACCTTGGAAACAAGAGTCTAATCATGCACCTGGGTGTCTGATATAACAAACTGTAACTGCACAGGGAAAATGTCTGGGTGTCATGGACAGTTCAGTGAAAACCTTCTCTGGGCATGCACAGCAATGGTTAGAAAGCACGTTACTTATTTGAATGTCTGTAGAATAAAAGAGAGATAACACTGAAAATAATACAATGCAATTATTAACATATGTATGCTGACACTTGTGGCATTCACTTCTGGTCACTGTGCATCAAAAGACGTATCAGAAATAGAAAGGATTTTAAAAGCTGGCAATGAAAATGATTAGTGGGACAGCAAGAGCTCCCATTGAAAAAAGAAGCTGAAAAGGATGGGACTGCCAGGTATAGAAGGGAGGTGTGATCAAAATAAAACACGTGACAGAGAAGATAAATTGAACAGATCTTTTTTTTCTTTCTTGTGATGTGAGAATGTGGAGGCAGCAAGAGGAATTGAAAGAAACAAAGAAAAAAATATTTAACCAATAGATAAATTGTACCCAAGTCTTCAAACTAGGTTTAAAGTTTGTAAGAAGTATATAGTTCTGTTGAAAATCATTGCATATGTGATATCAAGCACATACTGAAAAAACTGTAGAACCACAAAATATCATTTGAGACTGAGAAGACTGTAGGGTTAAAGTAAAGATGATACAAGTATTTTGGACAGTCGAGGAGAATATCCACGGTTAAATGAAATAAACTTGGAAGTCCTTAAATGTTTCTGATGTAAGTCAAACAGTAATTTTATGGGATTTTGAAAGAACCATTCTCTATGAGCTGTTTGTGCACTGTGGTTTGTTGCAGTGTAATTCAGAGAGATCCAAATCTAGCAGCAGCTGGGCTCAGGCTGGGGACTTCGGAGAAAACCTGTCGTCTTCCCTCTCATCTCCTCCTGCCTGTGGTCCATGCAGCAACAGCCTGGTTGAGTCTAAAAAGGACATCTGATGGTTTGGGTAGCATTAGCACAGTTCAAGAGCCATTCCCTGTCTCATGGGGGGAGAAGGCAGCTTTTTGGACTGTAACACTGCGTGACCTGGATCTCCCCTATGGCATTCTGTGGAGCTCTGCAGGGTTTCTTGTTTCTTATTCTGCAGCAAGTGGTTGCTGCTTTGACTCTTCCCTCCAAATAGCGCAGAATGGCAATTCTTGGCTCTTTCAGCTGCTGTCAAATGAGGAAATAAGGGATAGGGTTTCCTTTAAAGTGATTTTAATTCTTAGCTTCTATTTCTAATAGTGTTCAAAATTTTAAATCACTATTATTATTTACTTTGGAGAATGAACCAAAATAACACACCTTATGGTGGGGCTGGACCCTGGACATTGGGAGCTAAATGTTGTTTCATATAGGTTTTTGGAGATCTAAAATTCTTCCTTTCAAAACTCTAAATATTTGGGTTTGAATTCTGTCATTCCTTAGCTGCAAGTTGTAAACGTACTTTATTTTATGAGAAATCCATTGGTGATGCTGCTGTTGTCTTTGGGCAGGAGAAGAATCCAAATCAGATTAATCAGTCCTCCTTCTTCTCATCCATTCTCAAAAGATATTGCAGGGGTGGCATGCCATCCTCCTGGGAAGAGGAGGTGGGCTCCCACACAGACTTTGCCACCTGACTGCAGCAGTGACAGCCTTTAGAAGGCATCGTATTGATGGATGTGATAAGGGGGCTCTAGGAGAAGTGGTTAAATATCCAGGCAGGGAAATGTTGGTTGAAGGAGATCCTGGAGAGAAACCCTGGTGCACAGAATCTCAGTGGGTGTAAGAGGTAAAGTTGCCATGGTGAGAGTGCTTGCTACCATTAGTACATCTCGATGCTCTTCATGGCAAGTGCTTACATACTGCTGTGCTCACAGACCATCCTGTTTCCAGTGGTGTAGACAGGCAATCTGGGTGGCATTTCTGCTGTAACCTGTTAATATTTAAGATTTATTGTGCTGCTGTTCTTCTGCAAGGTTGTTGCTTTAAAACTGTCTTAGGTTAGCATTAGCTTCTGATGGTTTTTTTTTGTTGTCAGGTGCAATTTTAAGATTCCAGAATTATTTTGGCTGTAAAATGTCATGTTTATATGATATTGAGAATGTCATTCTGTAAAGTGGATGGGCAAGAGAAATTCTCTCTTGCTGTTTGTTTAGTATGTAATCTCCAGAGCCCTTGAAGAGCTACTGAATGAAAAGTTGTACAGCTCTAATGAAATGTGTCTTCACCGAATGTGGAAGGGCTAAAAAAGGGGCGGCTCGCAGCTTCACATTTGAGCAGACCTGAATTCAGGTCCTGTGTAAGTAGAGCTGGGAATGCTGGATATGGGCTTGTGACTGAATTCCCCTTGCCAAATCTACAACCATGGGGAAACTCCAACCTGAATTTTGACAGGGCTGTGTTTGGGAAATGCTGCAGTTATCCCAGAGCTCTGCCGCGTCTGCACCAGGACTCTCGGGATCTAGACCTCAGCTCTGCAGGAGAGTGGGAAGTGCTGAAAGCCTTATCCAGGGCTAGGTCTTCCAGGCTCCCTAGTGTAGAGCTGAGCTTTGATTAGAGCTGGAGCTTTCAGGGCTTTTGGACTCCCAGGCTATAGCAGCAAGCCTTGGATTCCTGGCACAGCTGGCTGCCTCTGAGCCAAGCCCGGGGAACTGGGGGTAGGGTGCCACTCAGTAGGGGAGGGGAATCACTCCTCGTTTGCCAAGAGTTCATCAAAACTCTCCATGTTTCAGGTGAAATATTTTGCATTCAACAAATTGCCATTTTCCAACAAAAATCTGTCTCACTGAAATGTTTCCAACCAGCTCTAGTTACAAGAGCGAAAACGAATGTGTGAAGCTCAGTCTGGTGCCAGTTTGTCCTGATCACATGCTCATCAATTAGTAAGGAACAAATGTATGTATTTGCCAGTCTTTCTGCAGAGAGTAGCCTGGATGCTGTCAGGATTTAAAATTCATTTGTGAAGCTATAGGGAAAAAGCTTTTCAATATACCTGCCACTTTTATGCTGGGCTCAATTATTCCTTCCCTTTCGTGAGTACTGTGTTAAACAAGGAATTGTATAATTGTCTGTATATAGTTTATACTAAGGAGTGTGTCTGATCAAATAATATGTAAACCATTACATTTGGTTGGATGGAGTTCTCTTTAGAAGGTAATTGGGATCAGGCATTGTGGTCATACTGGAGCATGCAATCTTTATGAGAGAGCCTGCAGTCAAATAATGAGAACAGTAATATTAACTGTGATCATTAATCGACTGATAGAATAGAATAAATGGCAAACACCATCTCTCGTGTTTGTATTTTATCATAACAGAGCTGTTTATTTTCTGGCAGAATTAATTTGCAACAAACTCTTTCAACAGCACCTTGGTATTGCCCTGTGCGGTGTTTTCACTCCAGTGCCACATGAATCAACGAGGGACTATGCAGGCTGGTGTTCTGCTGGGTTGCTCTGAACAGTTGTTATTTATGAGGTTGCACAGAATCATCATGCTTAGCCAATCACATAAATAGATAGAGGTTTTTTTGTTTGTTTTTTTTTAATCAAGAAAGCTACTAGTTATAGCTTGGAAGTCTTTTTATGCACTGGCAGGTCATCAGGATTTGGTTGTAAGGACTGTTTGATCCAGAGCAGACTTCATCATTTCCATGCTGCAGAAACAGCTGTTCCTGGTTTTTGTTTTGGTTTTTTTTTTCAGTTGAGTCTGATGTTTTTGTTCTTTGACTTACGTGTGAAAGAATCCTGCTGTTCTTAGTGCCTGACCTCTTTCCAAGTGCTCAGGATAGAGAGTTCACTCGTTAGTTACCTCACCTTTTTATAAAAATGCTATGAGAAGTCTAGAGTTGGGATTTCTATAATGCCAGTAAACTGTTTTGCATAATACATGCTTTTATCTTTCACTTCTTGAACCAGGTTCATCAGCACCAAGACAGGGGTGAGACCTTTCAATGCCAGCTATGCCCTTTTACCTCCTCCCGCCACTTCAGCCTGAAGCTCCATATGCGTTGCCATCAACATTTCCTCAGGACAGAATCCAAAGTGAAGGAGGAGGTACCAGAAACTGAGGTGAAAGGATCACCACAGCTGAATAGTGACTCCTGCCCAGGACCACAGAGGGAGGGAGGTGGACCTGACCTTATGGGATCAGCATCTATATCTAAAACACCTGATGTGGCTGGGCAGCCTGCTGGAGGTATTCCACCGTTACTAGTGAAGGAAGAGCCCAAAGATGACAATGGCATCTCAGCTGCACCTTTTGCTCTTAGCACTGTTGACAGAACCCCCAACAACACAAAGCTGAAAGACTCCTCTGACTTAGTGGCCAATACAGCATCAGCACTGTTCAGCCAAGACATTTCTGTCAAGATGGCATCAGATTTTCTGATGAAGCTGTCAGGTAATTGAGCAGTGAGCAGCAGCTTCAGCTGTTCCTTTATGGGCTAAGAAATTCTCTGTCTTGGGTTTGCTAAGTCATGGAATTGAAGGAGAAAAACGTTGCAACTTCTTAACTTGTAATTTCTTGTTCCTTTTGATAAGGAGAGGTGCACAATGGAGGGAAAAGGGAAATGGTGAGAGAAGAGAGGGATTTTGCTGTTTAAGTGCTGGGATTGGGAATGAGAACTTTTTGTCAAGGCTTTCATGTTCATTCAGAATTATCTCGGCAAATCTTATTTGGTGTGTTTTTCAGGCATGCTGAATACCTGTAGTTCTGGTTTTAAATCACTGAGGGTCACAAGTGCCCAGCATAACAGAAAATTCAGCTCTTAAGTTCTCTGCCTGTATCCATGTGTTAAATAGGACCTATGAAGTACTGGTCACCTTCCTTTCAGAGTAGCAAATGAGGTCTGACTAGTCAATACCTGTGAAGTATGAACGTTACTGCATTTCTGGATTATTAACACTGAAAAAAAAGTAGTCCTAGAGATTAATGAACAGCTGTTAAATTTTTTTGCTGTTTTAATTTAAATCCCTATCTAATGCAAGGCATGTGTTTATTGTGTTTGCTTTTGCTGTCAGTTTATTGCTGTAAGAATGATATTCATATGTGAGAGTCTGAAGTGGGGGCTGTGTTTGGTGTGGATCTATTATATTTTATGTGCTCTTTTATTGAATTGACTGAACACTTCACAGATGTGGACTTGCTGGGGGGATGTTCTATACAAAATGTTTTCAGAATTAGCCTTTAATTCTTAAAGAAGTCAGGAAAGGTGCCACTGAAGAAACTTGTTTCACAAGGAGATAGCAGTCTCTATGGCAAATTTTGACTTTGGAGACAGAAGATACCCTTTTCAGTAGAGTGTATTTTCCTTTAAATAGAGTGTAAGTTGTGCTCTAGTAAATTTTATTGTCAGGTGAACTAGGAAATTAGCTCTGTCTTAATGCCATTACCTTGGTGAAACCACGGCTGTTTATTTTGGAAGGGCTTGCTGCCCTCATCTGCCCAGAGCTTTGTACCTCTGGGACTGCAGTTCTGTGGGGAATAGGGTCGAATGGGTAAAGACAAGAAATCAAGCCTGAGGCTTCATGGATCCAAGCAGGAAAAAGGAAAAGAGCTGGGAACAAGCAGGGGATGAAATGAGCTGGTACAAATGGTTTGTTGTATGGGTTGGAAGGAGACACAGAAACCTCCCCTTTAAAAAAAAAAAAATAATCCGTTGATATATTTTGTTATTATGACCAATGAAATGAGCAAGGGTGAGTCTGGTTTGATTTACTTATTCATTTTTTAAATTGAGTTTCAAATTTGTTTACTCCATGAAATCAATTTTTTTATGTTGTCTGGCGGGTGTGCTGTGTATGTTGTTGTTCTGATGTCTGTCTTAGCTTTGGGTTGCTGTGCACCGAGTGACTCTACTCATGGACTGTACTGACCTGTAGATGGTAGTGCTCATGATGGCTGCATGTAGCAAGAATGAGAGCAGAAAGCAGGAGGGGGGGAGCCTGAAAGCTGGAAGAACATACAACATTTTGATGTGTTGTTTTTCATGTAGCAGTTGATGGGGAGCTGTTTACGGTTTGGCAGACGGTGGTGTTTTCAATGTCTGATCTATTGGCATCAGAAAAAGGATACAAATGTACATTATTCATGCAAAAGGCCTATGCAGTTATTTTATGGTGACTTACTAAAGGTCTTGAAACCTGACTTGTATGCACTGTTACCTAGCAACATGTTATAAAGTCACTGGGGGAGTGAGATGTATCTGTAATTTCGTATGTGTGCATATTTGGATGAAAATGTACTGCCAGTCACCAAGTTTACTGCACAAGGAGAGCAGTGTTAAAAGGAAAGGAGTTTTTCTCCTGAGGTTTATATTGTCCTATATACATTTAGCTCATGCTTTCCTCCATACAGTGTACAAAAACTTAGAGTAGAAGTAATTATCTTTTAGCAGGTTGGCTAAGTAATACTTCCTTTTTTTCACTGCTTGCTGTGTTGAACCAAGTTCGTTTGAGTGATTTCTTTATTACGGCACTCTCCTGTTAGGCCCATCAGAACTTCAATTATTGGCCTTACCTTTTCAATGATATAAATCTTTTGACATCTCAAATTGTTTATGCCAGTTGTAACAGCCAACACAGATTTGTCGAGACCAAA
Source organism: Syrrhaptes paradoxus (assembly GCA_013400615.1). Classification (NCBI taxonomy): domain Eukaryota; kingdom Metazoa; phylum Chordata; class Aves; order Pterocliformes; family Pteroclidae; genus Syrrhaptes; species Syrrhaptes paradoxus. Next base: position 56,796 of record VZTO01009326.1, on the reverse strand, counting down.
TTATGTCAAAACAATCTAATTTTCTTCTTTGACAGGCCTTGTGGCTAAGAAGGAACCAGCAGATAGATATCAAGACTTTTAGAATTTGGCATTTATTCTTATTGAATATTGATGGTTTAAATGAACATTATCTTTGCTTCCCAATGTTTATTGCCCCTCCTCTTCTTGGTTGCTGTCAGTTTGTATGCTTACTGTTTCACGGGAGACCTCGGGGCCTGTTGATTTCCATTTTGGGCCAGTTTCGGGCTCTTCTTTTTCCAAATGTCTGACTCAGGAGTGCTGGTCTCCCTTCAGACCTCAGAGTTACAGTTTCCAGTTCCGTTTCAGAGCAGAAGTTTAACTGGTGTGCCTAGGGTGGAAAATGGTAAAAAACTGGTGTTTATTAAGTATTATTGATTTTAAAATTTAATCTCAATAATCTTGTCTCAGTATTATTTCTGATTGTGCAGTGTAGTACCTTTCTAGTCTGGATGAACTGGATGTTGGATGGTTGGAAAACAGTACGTTGAAGGTAGTTCACAGTCAACAGAGAAGAGTTGCAGTCAAAAGAGATCTGTAAAAACTGTTTGACCAGTTGCACAAATACAAAACCAGGAACAACTAGCTAGGTCCCAGTTCTGTGGGAGAGGAACAACGTCGTCCTGGTGCTAAAAACACAGTCATCGTACTGGGATGTGTGCAGAGAGAAACAGCCCCACAGAAGGATGACATAGTCCCAGTCTTTTCAGTTTTGCTGAATTCCCGGGTTTTGGCACTATAGTTTATAAAGAGTGTGGAGAATTGCAAAGACTTCAGAGGAGAGCAGCAGAAATGACTGGAGGTTAGGAAACATGTCCAGTGAGGATGGATGAAAGCAAGTGAGGTTGTGAAGCCTATAGAGAAGACTAAAGAGAGTTACTAATAAGCCTTTAATGCAGTAAAAAGTTTGTTGCAGAGAGAAGGAAATAATCTGTTGGTGATTCATTGTAATTAGGACAAAAAACAGGTTTATATTGTTGTTGGCATTAGGAAGATCTTTCAAAAAATTGATATAGCTAAACCTCTATGATAGTTTGGCTGGAGAGATGGTGGTATCTCTGCCCCTGAAGAATTTTAAAAACAGGTTAGATAATTACCTGTCAGATATGGCTGATCACGTATTAGGCAGTAGGATGGGCTAGGTCTGTGTGTCTGTCAGTGAACCATAGGACATCAGAAGCAGTTGCAAGAAATTTCATCTAAGTAACAAGCTGCAAGCTGTAGAGAAGCAAACTGGGGAAAAAAACTTAGAGATATTCAAAGTTAGACATGATTTTGAGTGGGCCAGAAATGAATTGTGGTGACACTGCTCTAAATGGCCTCTGATATTTTTCAGAAAGGCGTAGAGGAATCTTTAGATTTAAAGAGTTTGAGAAATATTGGTGAGGGTGACCTTCTGATATCCCTTCAGCCCTAATTCTGTGCCATTGCTTGCCAGAAAGATTTGTAGTTACCTGTTTTCTGCAATAAGGCATAACACAAATCGCCAAATGTAATCTGGTAATAAGAACAAACTCTGAAACTTCTTCCAGGTCCTAGTTTAAGGTAGAGGATGCTTTTTAATTCACAAGAAATATGAAAGGATTCTCTGAAATTTCATTTAAATTTGGAAAGGGTCATTGTTGGTAAAGACAATTAGCAGATGACTCTTAACATATAGATGTCAAGAGTATTTAAGCATGGGCATGATCTACATTGAAACCTTCCCTCTCTTATTTCAGTGGCACTGCTTATAAGCTTTAAGTTGCCCAAGTACTTTGCTGCGTCAGTGCTTGGCCAGAATGTTTTCTTCCCCCAGTCCATTAATTCCACATTGGAACCTTGTCGCTGCATTCATATTTTAATTTGCAGAGTATTTGCCTTTCCTGTTTCGAAGGCTTCAGTGGCAGACATTATACAACACACCTCCGTAAATACTGGTGTCCTTCCACCCACTTCTGAGGCTTGTTTTCTTGTGTAATAAAACCCGGCTTTCACAGTGATCCGAATTACAATGGCCAGCGTACTCGTGTGAAGTTATTACTGTGCCTGTGTTATGTGCTGCAGTTATTTTTCATAACATTCAAAAAAGAAATGAATCCCATCAAAATGAATGGGATTCTTGCACTATTGATCTCAAAGGAATTCTGTGTGGAAACAGTAATTGTAAACCATACTTCATTCCCGGCTTCTCTCTCCCACCTCTCTGTGTTCACCAAGTGCATTACTCTAGATGGGATGTTTCTCCATCTTGTGACGGTGAATTTTACCAAGCGTGCCCGGCTTCTGCAGTTCTTTTTATGTTCCCCAAGTTACTCGCGTGGAAAAACTTTAATATAGAGAAGTGGAAGGAGAGAGAACATGCTGAGGGTTTGGGGCTGGTCATGTTAAACAAGTGAGAAACTGTGGTTTCTCCCAGTTTAAGTCATATCTGATGTCACTATCATGTGAGGAGTCAAATCTTTGTTTTGGAAAGTGATGCCACCGCGGGATTTTGGTGACTGTCCGGAGTACTTGGACTTTGCATTCATGTTTTCTGAGCTGATTCCATTAATGGAATAACGAAATAGGAAATCATCAGACAGCTACATACAACATATTAGTAGATAAGCTCAGTAGTCACTTAGATTATTTGTTCTGTTTGACTCTTGAAAATTATGGCATTCCTTAAAGGTAACACCAGTAATTTGAAAGGGTGAAGCACTTGCCGTTGACAATACCAAACTGGCTGGCTTGAACTCTTCAAACAGCTATTTTTAATAAAATAAAAGCATGTCAAATTAAATTGTCATAATTGATATATTTGTGTAGCAAGCTCCAAAAAAGACCATGCTGACTATATTTAGGATTCATATTTTATGCCAGAATGTAGAATTTCAATTAGAATATGTAAGTGCACAGGACTGCCAATTATTGAGCCATATCCTTAATTTAAAAGTACTGTGAAATCCATAATGCTGCTGTCAGTGTAAATACCCCTGATGTCATCAAGATCTCTCTTTGAAGTGTCACTCCAGATTCACAATTTCATGATTTCCATACAGACCCTTAATTTAAAACAAAACTGAAAAAGGGCAGTAGCACGGCTAATTAAAACTTGGGCAAATAAAAGCTTGTACTAATCTTTGCCACTGATATATAACCACTCTTATAATCTCTTTTCAGCAATTGCTAGTCTTACATCCAAGAATTTACTGACATCCTTAAAATAATACCCATCGTGCTTTACACCTTGGGGAATACATAGAATTTAGCCAGACAAAGCACTGTAGATTCTGTTCTAATTCATTTATTGAAAATACAAGATAACAAACTGCTTTTTGTGTGTATTCAGCCCAATGCAACTTAAAAGAAGTCATGAATATGATTCTGGACTGGCTCTGTGCTTGCACTTTAGTTTTAAACATCTGCACAGACTCTTAAGCTTGGACTATGAGACTGGACTAGGCTGATGGCTCTTTTGCGTCCCTGATTACACCATTACTCTGGGCAGAAGTCCTAGCTCGTGAGCCTCTGTCCAAAATGGGAATTGAATGCATTGTTAGTTCAATCATCTCTGATTGTTTGGTTTGGTTTTTGTTTTCTTAAACAAATATAGAGGTCTGTCTGGTGGTGTTTCTCTCCTCCCCTGTTTCTGTTCCTTTGTAGAAAGAAGAATGTTCCTACTGCAAACAATTCTTTCCTATCAGCAACAGATTTCCCTTTGCTCCTTTCATTCTCCTCTGTCTCTTTTGTCCAGCTTCCCCAGAAGTTTACCTGTTGTGTTGTTATTTTGATTTTTTACCTGGAAAGGAGAAGATGGTCTTGGCAGATGTTACAGCCTTGTTTAGCAGGTGGGACTTTGGCTGTAAAACACACATCTTGGAGCATGGGGGAATGTGTGGTCCTGCAGGTGCACTTGGGCTAGAGTGTTGTGAAATTTTGAGGGGACAGTAGCAGGGCTGGTCATTCTCCAGTGCTGTCTCATTTTGCTTACCTGTAGCTCCTTAAATACAAAGCCGCTTTAGAGAAGATCAGGATAATTAGCTGGCCTTTTCTTAACCGCCGCTCACACATTTTTAACGTAGTTAAGCAAGATGGTTTGGAAGGTCTCATATTTTAAGTGGTCTCTGGAAGCTCAGAGGTGGAAAGTCTTGGCATCATCATACTCTTGTGATTGTCTATTCTGCTGTTCCACTGCTTTGATTAAAAAAAAAATTGTTGTGGAGCACCCTGGAGTCATGAATAACTTTTTCATTGATAGTTCCTATCCTCTTCCTTGGAGCCTGCTGCAGCTCACGACTTACCACCTGGGGAGGAAGGCTCGCTGTGGCGTTCAGATGCTCTGGCTCCAGTAGGACCTGGATAAAACACTGTCCTTTGTTCCTCAGGCAGAAGTCATGCCGTGGTTCTCTTGCCGTGGTGGTTCTGAGGGGAGTCACACAGGGAGGTTTTCTGGCAGGGTCTGGAGGATACCGGTTCAATTTGCAGTGCCTTTTGGGATGTGTCCTCACTTCCCCTTTTCCCTCAGCCACGACTGGCCTGCTCTCTCTCGTCTCTGTAGCTGTAGTCAGGCGTCACTCGTAAAATCAGATGATGGTGCAGGGGTGTACTGTGGCGTTAGAGGTTTTCCTCACAGCTCCTTTTGACCCAGACTCTGCAGATGCTTTTTCTCGTGGACTGCTCTTTTGTGGCAGCATTTTTGTTGTGGATTATTTTCTTTCTCATACTCTTTGCTCAGACAGATGGAACAGTGACCAACTCCTTGCTGACTGTGACTTGTAACATAGAGCTGGGATTGCAGTAGTCAGCCCGTGTTTCCTCTTCCATTATAAACACTTTGAACATTTAGAAATCCTTGTAAGTGGACCTATGCAGTTTGCAGTTTCTATCTTAGTGTTTCAGGTTAGAGGCAGATGTCCAAAGCTTTTCATGTGGCATTTGGCAGTTTGAGGAAAGCATTATAACTTTCATCATCTACTTTTGCCAAATGGATCAAATGATCCCAGTCTCCAGGAAAATAAAAATCATCAGTCTGGAGTCTTTGATCAGTTTTTTTCTGGGTATGGAATGGACTGGACTGACTGGAGAACTATCAGCCCTGCTCGAGGCTGCTGCCTGTTGGTTGCATTTGCTGGGTGTTTGGGTTTTTTTTCCTCACCATGTATTTCAAAATTAGATTGCTGTGTTTTTTGGATTCGGCTTGCAGGCAACACATCCTTCAGTCTGTTCTTATTGCAGTTCAGGATGAATGTGAGTTAAATACAAATTCAGTATATTTACGTGTATCTATATTTGTATGTAGATAGAAGATATTACTGCTTCTGGGGAGTAATAATTTTGTAGTTCAAATATGCTTTAATAGACTTCAACATCATCTTTTTAATCCTTGTCTAGTTCTAATTTTTGAAAGATTCCTCAATCGTAGGTTTTTTTGAAAACTGGCCTCAGTCAGCTTTTCTTTCCCTTATTTGCAGTAATTTTTCTTACATCTGTTTATTGTTCTCCCTAGTATGACTAATGGATGCAAAAAGCAATTCCTAATACTGGTAAAAGTGCTTATAGGTCATACTAAAACCTACATATATAAGCTAATTTAATTTCTGAGGTGATGAATAGCGCCAGTGTGTATGTACATGAGGCTTATGTGTTTGCAGTTTGTACCACTACCTTTAATCTCGTTCTTTGGTAATGGCTTGCCAACCAATAAGAAAGGAGAAGAATACAGATCATCTGAAGCCAAATCAAACAACTGTGGAATATAAACTGAAAGGATCTAAGTGTTGGGTTACCAGGTAATGTAGTAGCTAAAAAAACAAAAAAAAAAAAAAAAAAAAACCCCAAACAAAAACAAACCCAAAAAAAAACAAAAATAAAAAAAAAANGGAGGAAGCAGGACAAGGGCTTAAGCAGGTGAATGTTGCCAGCTTTTGTTGGGTTGATTTGACCTGTTAGTACTCTGCTGCTTCAGTTGGATGTTACCATCCCTGTGATATGTCAGTTCCTCAGTTTTTCCTGTTCATGGAACCGGTTTGTAAGACAAACAGCTCTCTGCAGCAGGCTATGCATGTTGGCTTCGGGTGCCCTGCTGCAGCCTGGGGAAGGTGCGGGGGCATACATCCTTCTTACGAGGTCTGAGGGAAATTTGACAGAGCTCATCTGCAAAAGTCATGAGGGTAGGCAGTGGATTGTCTTGGAGAAGGAGGAAAATATGTGTGAGAGAGAAGAAAGGTAGTGGGGTAAATGGTGAGAGAGCTTAGAAAGATAACAAAATGGGGATGGTGCTCTGTCATATTGTGGAGACAGAGGTTTGGAAACGTGAGAAAGATGTAAACTCATCAAAGCTTGGGGCACTGAACAAATCATCTGCTGTGTGTTACTGGGAATTTGAAGTGAAATTTTGAACAAGAAAAAGCCATTAAGAGAAACAGGGAAGGAAGTATCTCTTGATGGCAAATAAAGAATTCTAAGAAAAGCTGCTGAAAGACAGTGCAGCTTCTTTATCCTCCTGTTTGTCCTGCCATCTCCTTGTGAATTTATATTGCTTGGGTTGGAAGTATTGCTTCCGAAGCATTCTTGGTTTTATCCCTTCAACCAAATGCAGTGCAAAGGATCTACCGCTGTCAAGGGGCGTCAGAAAGATCGTTCAAGAACAACATTGTTCAGTGTATAGATTTTAAGCAGCCCCAAGGCCTCTGTACCCTTCTCTGAGGCTGTGCTGCTGCTCACATGGGGTATTTGAAAGGATTATTTTAAACTTGCTCTCTTTCTTTTTTATGGATGTAGAACCTGGAGCAGTGCTCTAATAGCATCTTCCAGTGCAGAGCTGTCTTCTGAAAATCCCTCTATTCTCTTTCTTAACTAATACCAACTTTTGGGACCTAAGAATTTGCAGTTCTTTTCCCTTTCATTCACCTTTTTAGGTTTCCTGTCTTTCTACTCTTGTCTTTTTTTCTGTGCTCTAAGAACTCAATATGTAGTACCCGTGGGCTTTGCCAAATTTCCCTTATGTGAAATTATATTTTAAACTTCCATCGAGCCTATGGAAGGCCTACAAACCAATGGCTAGGGGAATGCTTTTAGGAGGAGTAGAGGCAAAAAAGTAAGAGGAGAAGGATGATTTCTTGAGCTCTGGTCCGTGCAGTTTTTGTGTTTCAAAACTGCCCCTTTGTACAAAAGATGCAGATGTTTGTTTACCTCTGGAAGCATCGTTGAATACTGCCTGATGTGCTTGCTTCCAGTACCTGTGCTGGCATTTCTCAGGTTATAGTTTCTTCCTGTTACCAGCTGCTCTATGATTGTAAATTATGTACCTCATTAAGCCTCCCTTCTTTCCTTCTCTTGACAGCTGCAAATCAAAAAGAGCCCTTGACTCCTAAATTTAAAGTGAAAGAGGAGCCTAAGGATGAAGAAGCTGCAGGTCCAGCCTTGCCTCAGTCCAGCTATGTGTTCAGCCAGGAATCTGAAGCTTCAGCTCCAAACGTCCCTGAGGAGAAACTCAAGCCACAGGAAGTGCCAGCAAATGTGATGAGGCAGGACATGTCAGTCAAGGCAGCGTCTGAGCTCCTCATGAAACTCTCAGGTAGATATTTAATTTAATAATATTCAACTTATTTTTTTTTCATGTATGCTAGCAGGTTTACCTTGCAAAAGGAATGTTTATCTCTAGTAGCAAGTGAAGGAGCAATGGAAAATGTCTGTCCTCTCAGGTTCACATATAGAGGACCTCTCAGTTTGGTCTGTCACCACAGTATATAATTATCTGTGCTCTGGTCTTCAAATTAGTGACTATGGGATAAGTCAAAGGAAGGGATGCCTTAAAACTTTTAAATGTTGTCATTTTTAAAATGTACCAAAACATGTTAATATCAATTTATTCCCGTCACTTCATTAACATCGTAAGAATGTGTCTGTACTGAACTGTACCTGATACAGCTTTACAGATGATGCCTTTTAAAGCCTTTTATTTTTTCTGACAATATCTTGTACTCAGAATCACAAAATGTGCTGTTAAAAAGATGATGTAAACTGAGCCAGCTTTCTGCTGTGAGGGAGACCACCTCAGCTTGCCTCCATTGCCTTGGCGATGCATCCTTCTGGCAGATGCTTGGGCAGCATGCGTGTGTGTGCACACATGTACTGTTACAGCTGGAGGCAGTCAAATAAAAATGTATGTTCTGCTGATTATGCTTTGTCTAACTGTCAGAACTGAGCTTTAACTTTAGGGAAAACAAAAGGGTTTAATTTTCCCTGCTGGGAACAGGTTTTTAAGTAAATGGCAAAAAGGCTTTGAACTTCTAATGGACTTCAATTTTTAAGACCAAGACATGAAAGTCAGGCTGGGAGGCTAGGTTTCATACTTCTGCACCTAAACTGGATCAGTTTGCTTTTAAGTCTTCTCCAGAACTGGACAAGACTTATTTAAGTACACCAAAGTCACACAGGAGGTGCCAGCGAAGCTGCTTACAAGTTTAGTAACTTCTGAGATCCCTGCCAAACCTATCTTAAATTATTTGGCTTGATTGGTTACTGTCAGCATTGAATTTGAGCTCAACTTTATACCTGAAATACTTTAACTGGCTAGGATCTCCCCTGTAAATTTTAACATGTAATTAATTCGCTCCTGTTAGTACCTACATGCTTTAATTTGCAGAAGAATTTGAATAATTGATTTGCAAGCTTCTGTGTTGATGGTGCAAAAAATGCTTCCCAGCTGCAAAAGTTGATTAGAGCAGAAGTTTCCCAGTTTTTCCCAGACTCCCAAATACCAAACATTTGGTTATTGATATAGTGCACTGTTGCTGCTGGGAACTGGTCTGAGCACAGTGTACTAGTAACAGAACTTTCCAGCCTGATGAATGTTAACCTGTGACTTTGTCTTAGTGCATATGAATTTATATAACTGTTTTCATAAAGAAAGAGCTCCTCAACTTACTGATTTCTCAAGTATTTCAGAGACACTAGGGTTCTTGATTATGAGTCTGGAATTCAGCACAGAGAGGCTGTGTTTAAATAGTTTTATTACAAAAATATAATATTACAAACATATACATTAGAATATTTATGCCTTAAATATCTGTTCGTATGGGTGAATTCTGGCATGTATAAAATCTTGGTCAGGTCTTCAGTCACCTCTTTTGCTTGCTACCTGTCTTCAAAGGTTGTAGTAAGAAATACCCTAGTTTAACATTTCTCTTATGATCTCTTAGGGATTGAGCAGTTTGTGCTGATAGTGGTCTGATTAATCAGTAGATAGGATGGTAAAGAATTACTTGAGGATTACTCAGCGAGTGCTGCAGTTGGTATTCCTGAATCAGCCAGTGGGTGGGGTTATACCGAGTTTTTCACATGCACTGTTCTCCACTTGCACTTTTTGCAGTTGCCATCTAAGGCAGAAACTGCAACAGAGGAAAACACTGATATGCAGTTTAATGCAGGACAAATTTAAGAGGAATGTCTAAGATCAATAGCCTCTTTAGTGGGTTGGTTTGGTTTTTTTTAGTGTTTACTCTGTCTGGTAGAGGACCCTGAGATGGCTGCTGACATCCCAGCTTATTTTAAGCAATTCTGCACTCTGTTTTTGGTGATTTAGAATTTAAATAATTAAGCCACTTCTTCAGAATAAAGTGAAAAGAAGAAAAAATTTCTTCCTTTTTTTCTCACACTGGAAGGAACAAAAAACCCCAAAATGCAAAGGAATGAGTATGTTTGGATGTTCTGCTATTTGTGGGAAATCTTCAGTCAAGTGCCCTTATTGGAGTTCATGTATTATATAATTGGGTTTAAGTCAGGTCCTTCTGCACTCTATATATTCTTGGTAAAGACTGAATGGGTTACATCCTTGCCTTGTTATTTTCACTTTCCTCTGTGTAATGCTAATTGCCAAAACCTGCACTGCATACAGTGTTTCATGGAACAGCTAATGTAATTCTCGAAATGTTTAACTGTGTGGTGCACCCAGTGATCCCTGGTCAGTTTTATACACTCTTGTAAATTGAAAGGTAGATCTCAGAGGAGACTGAAATTTAAAATAAACGTTTGCATTTACATGCTAGTGTTTGAGTCTAAAAACTCATTTTCTGTTGAAATAGTCATGCTGCTGATACATTTTGGGCATGCATTATCTTTCAGAAGTATATAGTGTTTTGCTGCTTTGTCTGAAAATGAAGGCATAGCTGGAGGTGTATAAAATCTGTTCCAGGTACTAGCATTTTATAAGTAATATTTTACCCTGGTGCCTTGAACTGTGACATTAGTATGTTCCTGTCTTTCCTAGAAATGTTGTCTGAATCACATTTGCCTTTATTTCAGCTATATCTTATTTGTGACACCTAGTCATTTTACATTTCAGTAGTAACAGAGGTCATTTTCCTCCTCTTTCTTTTTTCCAGTAGATAATTCCCCACGTATTGCAGATATCCTTGTTATCACTAGCAAATCCATGACCTTTGTATTATTCAGTTCCTTTTAGATTTTTTTTTTTTGCTTCAATCTGTGGGTCTCACAGTGCTTCTTGTAATACACCAGTTCCCCGGTACCAACAATGTGTCATGATTTAGGGTTATCGGCAGATGCAATTACTGCATACTTTATGTGCCAAGGTTGTGAAGTAAAATGTTGCATACAATTAATTCCAAAAGCATTCTTGATCAGCTCCATTTATTATCAGCTAATTATATGGCAATTCCTCTTTCAGCACAACTGGTTATTGTGGGGGTTTAGGGTGGGGTTTTTTCCTCTTTTGATTAAGTCTTTATCCACCTGAAAATACTTATGCTAATTTCCTGTTTCATGCCTCGTGGTTAATTTTTTTTTTACACTATCTTACCTTTAAGGGAAACCACATGGATTAGAACTTCTATTTAAAAAGAGGAAGAAAAATAAAAAAGAATGATAGTACAATTCTAGCATAAGATGAAGGCCAGAACACCTCAGTGCTCCTTCCATGGTGCATTAGGGCACGGCGAGGTGAAGGGCTATCTGAGAAGGCTTTAAATTAGCTCGTCCCAAAGCCAGTCCAGTCATGACAGCACAGACTTCCAGAGGAACTAAAAGGCAACATGAGTTAAAAAGTTTATTAACTAGAAGAGCTGTCTATGTGTGTGTGGCTGGACAGCTGGTGTCAGAGTTGCCTCATTTTACGGCTTGGTGGCTTTATGCTTGACTGCCATCAGCAGTGTGAATTGACAGCAAAAACCAGCCCATGGCTGGTAAGCTGCTGTTCTTAGCAGTCACAAAGGCTTTCTGGGTTTAGTGGGTTGCACTGGCAGTCTTTTGGTTTATTGTTACCTTCTTTGGGTGAGATGGGGGACAGAGAAACTAGGCTTCCTATAATATTTCTTTTTGATCATTTCATGGACTGTTGTGGGAAGCACATGCATGGGGCTAGGCTGCTGTCTTTGGAGATAGCTGTTGTCAGGACCTTGTAAGAGGTCCTAGATTGCAGGGGAGCTGTCAAGAGTGCTTTCATTCCTGCTTAGAGAGCCTTGATAATGAGCGGAGAAGTCAAAATACAGGGAAGTCTTTTGTTCTTTGGTCTCTAAATGGCTCATTAGAAAGCTCAGGGCAGCAGCAGGTGCTTCTTAGAAGCCCAGAAACGTAAGCGGGGAAGTGCCTGACCCAAAATAAGACTTTCTTTTGATGGGAGCTAGAGAGATGGCAAGCCATGGCAAATCACATCATCAGATTAATGTCTACTACTAGCCAAGTGTTTTGTTTGGTTTTGTTTTTTTTTTTTTTTTTTTTTTTAACCAACAGGAATGTGAAAATGATTGTGAAGGGTTAGAGTGAAGCTGTCTTTTAATTACAGTATAGAAAAAGATACAAGCTTCTAGATAGATAGATTTATTATTGCAATATGTGAGGTTCCAGATTTTTTTCAGGGTTTTGAGACCCTCCTGCCAATGCTGTACTACATGATGTTTGTAGGCTGTGGTACATTCATTCAGTTTAATAAGCTTTTCCATGACATCTGTGTAATAATGTGTAGCCCACAAGAACTCAGCTAGTAGTGGATTCTTACCAATTGATGGGGTTTGCCATGTGTCATGACAACATTAATGTCTAAACCCAAAAGCAGGAAAAATGTGAAAAATACTGTGAATTCACAGAAGTACAGGGTGGCAGGTAGGGAAGTCTGCAAAGTCTGAGGCTTTTTTCCCCTACAGATCTTAAAAAAACCCAACAAACCCAAACCAACAAAAATCACAGGAAAACAGAGCTACTTTATAACAGAACTTAACTTTTAGTTTGGTAGATGCTAAACTATACCTTTAAGTTATTGCAGTTCGTCTTCCTCCTTTTTTACATGTCATCTTGACGTTCAGTGAAAACCGTGATAATTTAAAAGATAATTTGGAATAACAAGAAATCATAATGCCTGAGGTTCAAATGTGCTTCTTTTGGTGTTCTGGGTATTATCACTATTATTATTTTAGGATTTGTCACTAAAGAGTTTAAACAAAACCCTTGATCCTTTGCTTTACTGCTTTTCCTTGGTGATCTTCAACCAGGTGGGAGTGGCCACAAAGCTATGGAAAGCGAGCAGGTTGGTTTTGTTCCAAGTGTCAGGGGATTGAGGATGCAGAGTATTTGTAGGAGGGTCTCTTGCAGTCCCCCTTGTCACTGAGGAGTCATCTTGCTAAGACAGGAGAACTGGAGCCAGGCTCTCTCCACAGGTCCAGCTTGCTGCAGAAGCCTAGACTAGAATTTTCATGAACTGGGAGACTTTCATAGGTTGTGAAAGAACAATTTCACTGCACATATAGACTTTTTGTCAAATTCTTTTTTAAATTTATGTTTTGAGGGGTTGTGTGTGTTCTGCAAGTAGGGTCTTTCAGGTACGCACCATAACCCTACTGTTTAAATGGCAGGAACTGCGGATGCGTATCACGGCTCAAATTAGTCTATTGCTTTAATTTGATCCTTTTTTTGTTGGCTTACATTTTTGTGAAACTAGTTGCAAAATTCTATAACATGGGAGTTCAGAGTTTCCACTTTAACAAATATGAACCATTTTATGATTTTTTTTTTAATGCAGGATCCTGTTGCATTGATTCAAGGCCCATTGACGTTGTCTTATATAAAACAGCAGTTTGAAAAAAACACTTGCAAAATAAAGCATCAAGCACAGTGCCCTAGGGAACGTCAGATGTTGCTTGTTGTGTCTCTGTGGCAGAACCTTCAGGGCTTGCCAACTGTTCCCTACCTCTGAGGTTTTATTTAAGCTGGTTTAGGGCATGTTTATTTCTAGCAAATCAGAACAATTAGCATAACAAAATGTACTGAAAGCTTTTGAAGTTGGTACAATTTGACCCCCTACTTACCCCTGTCTGCTTGATTGTGAAAACTAGTACATGAGTCCAATTTATGAGACATATGGGAAAGGCTTTCTTTCCTAAGTTGATTTGTAAAGCTGATGGGCATTTCAGCAAATATGAGCAACTTAGAGTTGTAGTTGCAGGATGAAGTTTTAAATAAAATGATGGGAAGAAGCATGAATGACTTAACAATGATTCATTTGATTTCAGCAGTGGAAAGTCACTGGGCAGCTGTTGTATCAGCAAAAGCAATATTTACTGCACGACTTGTGTTTTTTATTAAATCTGTGCATTTGGTTTTCACTTTCATATAAAGTGAGAAGCAGACTGCTGCATTAGGAGGGCATGCTCGGTGTGTCCCCTCTCGAGCCGGTGAGTGCTGCATGTGGAATACCGTACCAGTTTGGGCTCCCCAGTTGAAAAGGACTGGTGAGAATTAGTAGAGTGTCTGGAGGAAGGCAGCAGAACTGATTAAGAGTCTAGGGCTCATGACCTACAAGGAGGCATTGGGGAAACTGGGCCTGTTCAGTCTGGCAAAGGGGAGACTAAAGGCAGATCTAGTCACAGCCTGCAGGTGTTTGAAGGAGACTTAGAAAAGCAGCAGAGTCAAACTCTGTAGTGGCACATGGTAAAAGAAGGGGCAACAGTTACCAGCTGTAGCTTGGAAGGTTCAGAGTGGACATCAAGAAGAATGTCTAGTGCAGCACTAGAACAAGTGTTTGCCAAGGATGCTGTACCTTTCCTTTGCGTGGAAGTTTTGAAAATTCTGCTAGATAAACCTGCAGCTGATCTGATCTAGGGCCAATTATTCATGGAATAATTTAGTTTGGAGGGGACCTCCAGGGTTCATGTAGTCAAACTCTTGCTCAAAGCAGATCCAACAAGACCAGGCTGTTGAAGGTCTTGTTAAGGTTTGAATGTGTTCAAGGATGGGGAACCCAGCCTCTCTCAGCAATGTGTGCCAGCATTTTACCACCCTGACAGTGAAAGTTTTTTCTGTGTATATAAACAGAATATCCCATGTTTCTACTTGTCTGTTGACTCTTATACTATCACTGTGCATTTCTGAGCGACGTCTATCTTCAGCTTCTCTGTTCCTCTCTTTATACCTTAGAGAGTTGTCGATAGCAATAGTATGTCCCCGTAGTATTGTTTTCTTGAGGCTGAACAAACCCAGTCCTTTTAGCTGTTCTCCTCTTAGGTCTTGCAGCAGTCCCCTGACCATCTTGGCAGCCTTCCCCTGAACATACTCCAGGATCTCAGTGTCTGTCCTGTAGTGGGGACCCCCGAACAGGGCGTAGTACTCTTGGGTGCAGTCTAGTAGGCCCAGAATAGAGGGTAAGAATCTCTCCTCCTTCTATCTGATGGCTACAGGTTTGGTCATACAGCCCCGAGTATGGTTGGCCTCGGTTGCCACAAGGGCTCATTGCTGACTTGTACACAATTTCTGTTGGATTATGGTAGTCCCAACTTTCTGAGAGAAGTAGCTTGAATAAGCTCTTCCTAAAACTTGGCCATCTCTGTCCTCTGTAGAGAGGCGTTGTCTAAGGGTAAATTTTAGAGGCACTCTTTATGCTGCATCTTCTTGGGGTGTCAGGCCTTTGGGGATAAATGCTGCGCCATGAGTGCTTAGGTAGCACAAGTATTGTTCTGTGTTTCTGTTGTGCTTTTGTTTCTTAGCCAGTGCCACTACTTTGCAATTCCTTGCTCTTGCGAATGCCAGAGAACCCAAAGGCTGTGGAAGAAATGACTTCCTCCTGGAACAAGCCTGTCCAATACTGCCGTTTTCATATCAATGCTGGAAAATTGTCTCACTCTATGTGAATAGGGGGAAGTTCATTGAGGATTTTATAGATCACCTGATAAAAAGTTATACTGCTCTATAAAGAAACGGAATCTCTGTGGTTTGATGATAGTAAACCCTTGTGTACAATAGTTTTCTCTTATTTTGTTAAGCTGTTTCTGTATCAAAAAGTTAACAGCAGAAGAAGGCGTTATTAGGTGATGTAGTTCATATTCTGCCAGACGAGCAACGTTCACTGCTGTGCTGTTGTTCTGACAGGTTAGTTTTGAATGAATAGCAGGTCGTGTTTAGATCATGGTCTGGATATTTTAAAGCTACCTGAGTCTTTATCCCCCACTGATTTTTTTCTAGGAATTAGATGTCTGTACTTTTATAAAACTCTGTCATGAAGAAAATCACTTTATATACTAACTTTGTATTCAGATACACTGCAGTTTATTTAACCTAGCTCATCTAGTCAAGAAGTAAAGCAAAAGCGGAAAAAGCCCAAGTTATCATTGCTTTAATTATGTGAACCAGGGGACTTTTTGGTGTATCAGTCCTTGACTTGAAAAACTTTAGCTGTACTATGACCACATGAAATACCTATGTAAGGAAATAAGGGGCATCTCCTTACTCCACAAATGAACTGATTGTAACACAGAAGGGAAAAATAATCTTCAAGAAGTTACCGTTTGCCTGCCTGTATGGTGAGGTGGGTATGGGCATAACCTTAACTGCAGTCTTTCACCAGCACGAGATGCAGCACAGCTGGGTCGTATTCCTGTTATTGTTGCTCGTGGGACAACCTGACTGTGTTTCCTTTTCGTCAGCTCCTATAAAATGATCTTAGAGACCCTCCTTCAGTCTTTTGCGTGTGTGTGCTTTTGGGAATCGGAATATGACAGGATTCACATTTGGCAGGGACATTCTGTCAGATCAGAAGGGTGCAGCTGGGAAGATAAAGGTCAAAGGAAATTATCAAATGTGTAAATTCAGTTAGGGCAATTCGGGTGCCACCTGATTGTAAGGGAGAGAAGGTCATCGGCCGTGCTCGACCCTTGCCTTAGTTGGGGTTCTATCAGTTTGATTCAAAGACATTGGCAGGACAGGGAATGAAACTGTGGAGCAGGAACAGAAATAGAAAGAATATTTAAAAGCAGAGAGAGCAGCAAAGGTCAGCTTGACTCTGCACCTAAATTTGGCAGCTGGGTGCAGAGCTCAGTCTGTCAGACATCTGAAGAACTCATTTGTTTTTGGAGCTACCTGAGCTTTTGATTGACAGTGTTACCTGACACATTCCTTTGCTGTTGTGTGTTCACTTTCAATGCACACTGTGCTATTTTTGCACTTTCAACACAGATGCTGTGTTCTGGGGCTTTAAAATAAGAGTCCGATGAAAACTTTAAGTAAAAAACAAAAAAATCTGCTTAGCAGGACAAAAAAGGCATTACATGGTGTTTCTAACTTGTCTTTAGTTGAGAATTCACTATGAAAATTTCCAAAGTCTGAAATGTATCTGGTGGATTATAGATGGTAAAGATTTTTATCAATGTTTATACATTTCTTTTAAAGGTCAAGAAATGTCATAAGAAAATGCTGGAAGCACTTCATGTGAATTGTTCCTGGAACATATCAAAGTGGCTTTTATCTCTTGGCTTTGATATTTTTTAATTATTTTTTTTAAGAGCTGTAAGCGGCAGAGCCACCTTTTCTGCACTTAAGAACAACAGGAATGTGGGGAGAGGGAGAGAAACTGGGGAATGAAAAAGATCTTGGTGACACACATCAGTTTAATTTTATGTGGAATGCGTACACTTTTATGCTAAAGGAATTCTGTTCGTCTTTGGCTAGAGACTTGGAGATGACACCAGCCAGTTGATTAGATTGAATGACCAAACCTTGTTTTGGTGCCTCTGAGATTCATGGTAATATTGGACAACTGAAAACATCGGTGGTGTTTGAAACATTCATACTTGGGATAAAATCTGTGAGGGTGACACATTCATATGTGAGTTAGAGAGGAGGGGAAAAACAGAGAGAGCAGGAACAGATGAATTTCTTAGGTGAAGTTAGTGGATTATTCCTCCCCCCGCTCCCGCTTTTCTTCTCTCTGACCCAAAGTTAATAGAAAATCCTGTGTTTAGGCATTTTCTTATGAGTGGGTATTCATTTATTTATTTTTAATATCAGAGCCTTCTATGTAGTAAAATGCGACAGATGACAAAGAATTTCCATGTGAGGAAGCTTGCAGTGCAGAGTGCCTCCATCTGATGGTGTCCGGGTGGCCAGCCCCTGTCTGCACCAGTGCTGGCCCACAGTCACAGATCTGGCCATGTCTCCCCAGTCTGGACCAGGGCCGGACTGCTCTCTCGGGTCCTAATCCACTCAGCATTTAAACTCCCTGCTTCCCTGGCTGTCGTGTGCTGCAGTGTGCCTGTTCGTGCCCTCTACCATGGCCTCTTCCCCTGGGTGCTAGGATTACCTTTTCCGCCCTTGGTTTATGAAGTCTGAGCAATCCCAGCTGGCACTTTCCCTTGGCTCCAGCGGTGGAGGCTACATAGGCAACCAGTTAGGGCATGTGCTAATCATGAGTAAAGAGAAGCACATTTTCTTTAAAGTTCTCAGTATCTTGGCTGGTAGCAGAAATATGTGCACAGGTTTAGGCAAAAAATTAAATCACATGTATATTTTTTTTGTTGGCATAACTCGTTGCCTCGATGGCCCTTCTGGTATTTGACAGTGTTCGTGCACCCATTTGTTTCAGTGATTCTCCCAGGCGTATTGCCTGTCTTAGGCTGCCTGCTTCCTGAGTGTCTGGTCAGCATCCAGCCAGCAGAGACAACACCTGCTTGGGCAGTTTTGCCATGATACCAGTGTCCTTTCAGCAGCACTCTGAGTGAAGATCATTAAAAAAACTCATCATCTGTCTCTGAAATGAAATTGAGAATAAATTCTACAGGTCTTCAACTTCTCTTTTCACAGCAGAAAGTCTGAACCAAAAGGGTTGTGTAGGTATTTGGGGTGTGGTAGGCAAATTAACTTGGAGCCTTGAGTTGGAAATTTCAGGGTTTTTATGTGAAGAAGAAAAAATGATCACTTACCTTGCAGCCAAACCAGAGCATTCAGCAGCACCTGGGGAATCTCAAGTGTAGAAAGTGAACTACAAATTGGCTTCTGGACTATGGTTTTGTTTTATAGACCTAGGACACCAGGGAGCAAGGCAAGGAGGGAAGGATATGGGCTTATGGAAACTGGTCATTAAGGTTATTGGATGTAGGAGGGAATATCTATGCTTGTCACAAAATTGGGCATTAGAAAAGCATGGGCCCAGAATACTCCTCTCATCTTGGAAGCATGTGCAAGTGTAAAAAACGGGTTCTTCCCAGTGTTGTCTGGAATTTTCTATGAAAGAGAAAGAGGGCAGGAGAGGAGCAGATGAGGTTTCCTCCTCCATCCCTATCCCAGAAGACAGACTTCTGTCTGTCTGTGCTGGTACTTCTGCTGATAAAGAGTAATATAGAGTTTGTAAGAGATCTTCAGTGCCTGCCTTCGGAAAGCTGGTGCGTAGTTGTAACTTCATTTAATAAATAAAAGCAGAGTTTCACTAACTGGGTGTGATCACGCAGTGTTCACAGAAAGTGACATAACTCTCATATTTACAGATATGCAGCTGTTTTCTGCTCTCTTAATTTGAAATAATATTTTTCAAGAGGTAGCTTCCGTCTCCAGAAGAATACTGCAGCAGTCCGCTGCTTGCTTGCTTCCCTTACCATTTGCAGTGATACGGTATACAAATTATAACTTTGTAATTGTGATTCCTGCTTTGAATACTCTGAAAAATTGTCACCTAATTAAATAATTGTGGCAGTTGTTTATTTTTTTTAAATACATATTTGCAGCTGAGAGTTACAAGGAAACCCAGATGGTAAAGATAAAAGAAGAACCAATGGAAGTTGACATTCATGATCCGCAGGCTTCAGTGTCACCCAGCCAACCCAGCCAAAATGTTGGCTACAGCACTTTATTAGGACGAGACATTAGTGAACACATACAGAAGGCACCAGAAGGTCGTGTGATCCCAGAAAGAAATCTGTTCAGCCAAGATATATCAGTGAAGATGGCATCCGAGCTGCTCTTCCAGTTATCAGGTAAAAGCAGTAGAAATAGTTGACAGTAGAATTTAAAGAACAAAAAGAGCCTGTGTATAACTGTTAAGGTGCTATGAAAGCGTGACATTGCTAAGGCTAAAAAATAAAATGAGTTAGTGCCCTTCTGCCCTCACATTTGAAATGCAGAAGCCTTGCCAAATGCACCCCATAGTTAGCATAGGCTTTAGGGCACTGTGACAGTCAGGTCAGGTTCACAATATTTCAACTGTATTGGAAAAGCCAGAGTTCAACTCCTGTATTTTTGAAAGCTAATTAAATGATTTGTGACAACTGGTTGATCCAGGACTTGGAGTAGAGGGGAACCTATAGGTGCCAGTTACTGGCATAAGTGGCCAGTGGCTGCAGCACGCAGTGCTTTTGGGGCTGCACTGTCTGTTTTTCTTGACAAAGAAAGTGACCCTCAGCTATTATATAAAGGCAGTGATTTCAGCACTGTGTTTAATGAATGCTTGTATTGCACACTCTGCGTGGAGCACCAAGGCTGGTATATGAAGCTGAAAAAAATTGTTGGGAGTTAGTTTAAATAAAGTCATGCTCATTTTCTAATTATGCTGTAACCGTTTACCCTAAATTATTCTGGATTATGCTGTTATTAGAAAACATTAAAATGTTTCTACTGAATAAAACCTGAGAGGGAAAATAAGATATATGCTAATCTCAAAAAAATATGTATGTTTCTCTGCAGAAAAGGTGAGCAAAGAGCACAACCACAATAAAGATAACGCCATCAGAACTACCGCCAGGTAAGTACAGTCCATTATCTGCAAAGCTGTAGTGTAAACGTAGATGTGTCTGTCTCTTGCAAATGTGACCTGATATTACAAGTGTAAGGTATTTTCATGAGTAATGTAACCTACCTCTGAAAATTACACCTATAGATCTGATTGCTTAGAGTCCATGAGACAAAAGGCCTTTTGGCCAAAATGACTTTTCTTCTCTGACCAAGTCCTCACACATCATTTTAGGAATTTTTTTCTACAAAAACTGAGACTTAAAAAAAGCTGCATAGTACATGTAGTGGGGGAAGAACAGGCTGACAACTGGATTTTAAAACATGGACCAATGTAAGAAAAGGCGATCTTGATTCAGTCTTCTGACAAACTTGGATTTCTTGAATAGAATTTCAGTTTAGTATTCTATCAATGTCTTCTACAGATGTATTTTTAAGAGTCAGACTGTAAAAAAATGCTAATTAAATATTTGTTAAAGATTACAGTCCCATTAATACAATAAATGAAATTACCCAGGAATGAAAAACATAATTCAGTTATAGCATGTGCTGTTAAAGAAATATGCACTTTACAGTACTGTGGCTGGGAACAAGCCCACGAGTTGTTTAAATACAGTGAGCAGTAGATGTGTCCTTATGGGAAAATTCAAAGCTCTTAGCTAATATGTGGTGGCTGGAGTTGGAAAAAACTTAGGAGCCCATGGTGAGGAGTAGGCAGGAATTGGCTTCCACGTCCAAAACTGAAATCTTTGATACCTGCTCCAGCTCTCACCTAGCCTTGGAGGCAAGGACACATTTATTTCCTACCTGAAAGTTCCCTGATCAGTGTGGAGGGGTTGGAGACAGAGCACACTGAAGTGACAGAGTTCAAAGGCAGAGTAGGACCTTCTGTGCAGCCCCTTCTATAGAACTTCCCCCTGTGTTCAGTGCCTGCTAACTGAGACGACTTTGTCCAGACAGAAACTGAAAAGCATTTTGGTTACACAAGAAAAGATCTCTAAAATACATTGTTCTTAAATTCCTAGGCCTGTCCCAATCATTCATGGTAACTATAATAAATAACTTGGTTTTAATAAACTGGCCAGCTCAGTAAATGTCCGTTAGGGACTTCTTGATCTTACAAGTTGAAACATAATTAAATTGAGCATTTCACTTCTGGCTACTGTGAATGCTTTCCATATTTGCTAGTTTGGGAGTCTGTGGGATATGAAGCCTGCATAGCTTTCCTGTGACTCCTTAAAAACTATAAGCCTGAGAGATACACATAGAGATAAATGCACATATTGTCCAGCTAGTCACTTACTATCCAGTGTGCATTGCAGGGAGGGGGTGACAAATAGTCAGTTGAAAATAGATTTTGGTGTCTCATGATGTTACCGGCTGTGTGAGAATCCAGAGCTACTTTTGGATCTATAATTCAATCTGGAAAGGTTGAGGACAGTTCAAAGATAACTTCCCTTCTTCTGGCTGCCAGCTTGTAAGGGGGTAGCACAGTTGGCCATTGGCAGACTTGCACGGAGTTTTACTGAGAAGTCCTGGTAATGGCTGATACCCATCAGGGTGTGAAATGCTGAGTGCCTGATTCAGTTCTTGTGGGTGCTTTTCTTGTCTTACCTATCAACAGAAGAAGACGCGAATTAGAAGAGCTTCTTAAGGGGAAGTGAGTCAGCCTACTAAATCCTGTGAGTTCAAACAGATTGACTTGAAAGACCTTGCCAAAAAAACCCCACCCAAAACCAAACAGCTGGAAACCTTTACTGGTAAGGGTATGACGCCTTCTCCAAAATAGAATGCAGTGGAGCAGCCAGTGGAGGGTAGAGGCACTCGGGCTGCATTAAGAAAACGTGTGATGTTGCAGTTTGGCTCACCAACCTACATCTGGAGTAATGACAGGAAGGCATTTGAATCGCAATGGTTATGTGAAGTTTGCTGACAGCTGCAGAGAGCCAAGGTGAGGTCAGTTTTGTCCACCTCCGAGTAGCTGGGGAGCAGAGAGGTTAAGCTGTGCGACTCTTAAACCAGCAAAGCCCAGCAAGATGGGATACACAAGTGCTTCTTGCTGTCTGATTCCATATTGACATTTCTGTCGCCTATCTGTTGCTGTTCCTCCTGAGATTATTCCTGGACTTTGCAAGCATGCACTTCCATATGACTTTGTTTAAGCAGCCGAAACTGGCAAGGATTCCTCACGGTTCAATGGCTGAGTGAGATGGTAGAGCCTGCCATCTGTGATATGAAGACAGAATGTGGAGAAGCAAATGATCTGGAAGTGAATACGCGTAAGATGCCAAGATAAGTTTCTTTCTTCTAAAGAACTGTGTAGCCATAAAACTGGAAAAGTGCAGCCAGAAAAAAAATCCTGAAGCTTAATCTTCATCAGAAGGGACCTTGCGCAGTGATTGAGAACAGTTTATGTGGTTTCTTAGTATGAAGCAGGTGCTCCTCCCTCCATACTTTGCACTGAGAATTCTTCTGAAATAACGATAATAATCTCTCACTGAAGAGACTCAGCTGCTGTTCTAGAGGAAGGCAGAAAAGAGGTATCAAAGGTTGGTCCTGTAATTCTCCAGAGGCCAGTGATAGGCAGGGAAATCCTTGAGACATAACATGATGCAGTCTTCAACAGCAGCTTATGTTCATGATATATGGCCTAGCCTGACACAGATGGGCTCTGCATCATCCGTTTTGAGTAGAACCAGCAGTGAGCAGTGTCTCAGTGACTGAATCTCAGGCACAAGCAGGCAGGCCATCACGGGAACCTGAGCGGATTACAAGATTTTGAAGAGTTACAACAGTAATAAACCTTTTTTTATTGGTGTTTTTCTTTCAAATCATTATTAAACCGGTGAAAGGAATGTTGCAATAAATGATGCAGTATTTTTACACAGCGTCAGTCTGGTTTGTATTATGTCACCCCTGAGTTGCAGTGTGAGTCTTGGATGAAGTGAAGTTTTGCACATGTGTGCTGGAGCTGTTTTGTTTTATCATGAACATTTGTTTTCTTGAGTATTATGTGTTGTTTAGCTATCTGGATGCACTGAAGTGTTCAGGTTTTGGGCAGCTTCATGCCTTACCCTCCAGCACAGCCTAATGTTGACTGTTTATGGTTATGTTCAAACTTTTGTAGAAACACCAAAATATCCCATTGACTATCACATCTGGTACAGCACAAAATGAATAATGGCCCAAAAACTTCACGAGAAAGGAAATAACGTGGTTGCCAAAAGTGTTCCATGATGAAGTTAGCTAATGATCAGCAAGTTTCCCAAAGGCAGAAGAGATCTGACTAAGAATACAAGTGACTCAGTGGAGAATGCCTTGTTCACACTCTGCAGAAAGACTGTATGATGGAAAATTTGTGCAAGTGCTGTTGTTTAGATTGACACATTTGATATAGCAAATCTGAGATGTCGAAATGTAGTTAAAAGCCTTTTGGGACGACTTCACTTTTTACTCTGAGATGCAATTGTAGCAAAACATACCTGTTCTCCACACCTGGCCTCACAGCCTGCGTCTCTTCCAGCATGAATTCTGTAAGTGAAGCGGGGCTTTTAACAAGATAGTATTTGTTATAACATTGGGGCGTTATGGTCAAAAAATCAAAAAATCATATTTACTTCTTCTTTTAACTGCTATTTTGTTTACAAAAAGACATCTTATTTTTCCTACAGCCCTTTCTTTTCTGAAGACACATTTAGACAATCACCGTTCACTTCCAAGTCAAAAGATCTCCTGCCTAATGAAGCTACTCTTCATGGAAGGACATCTGCGCCAGGTCAGATACCTTTTTCTTTCATTACTTCCGATTAATATATGTTTTTAAAATTTTCTTACTGCAAACTCCACCACATTACCAATGCTCTCAAAATGTAGTTTGCTTTGTGAAAAGGCAACTATTTCTCCATCACAGTAAGTGCTTACCATTAAGAAGAAAAGAAAAAAGTTAAATGTTGCTGAAGCATTTGTGTTAATAATCTTTAAACTGTTAGTTCCATGGATTGTGCAAAAGTCTCTAACAGCTTAAATGCAGCAGTGTTAAGAGAGGTGGGGCTTTTTGTGTGTGTGTCCCATATGCAAAGGAATTTTACTGATGTCTGGTTACTGTCTGCTGTTCTCCTGTTACTGGCCATCTCCATCTCAGGGTACAGATGAAGTGTTTGCAGTACATGTATCAGAGTGGCTGAGCTCGGCAATACAACCTTCCTGCCTTTAACAGTAATGTACAAACCTTTGTGGAAAGATGTGGAGTTCTTAAAATCTTCTGAACTAGTTGACAGGCATTTTATGTTCGGATGTAGCTTGAGTTATATTCTGCATTAAAAAGAAAAATCTAGGCATCTGACTACTGTTCAAGGTGGCACCGAACGCGGGCAAAAACTTGGTATGTGCCTTTACTGTCCTGTTACAGAATAACTCGTTTGCTGGTTCACTGCTATCTGGTCTTAAATTAATAGCTCTAGGGTTCTAAAGGTCAGTAATTACACAGCCATCCGTAGTGCGGGTTATTCACCTTTTCTTAGCAATCAATAAAGTTTTGGGCACGTTACTGCTAATTTTCAGCTATAGACTGTCATTTAATTTACAGCTTAACAGACCCTTCATTTTTTTAAACGCTTGAATTGTCACTTGACAGCTCATGGAGTGGCAGATGAGGTTGAGCTAGATGTTGTCTAGGGGTAAATATGCACAGCAGGGAGAAGAAAATTTGTAGCGTAAGGACAAGGGTCTTCAGGGTAGCCTCAGCCACGCTTTTGCAAGGAAGTAGTGGATTTTGTAACTCGGGGAGAGAAGAACCAGATGAGGTGTAGTGCATTTAAGTATTAAAATGTAAACCAGGTTAGCATTTCAATCCTGGCTTTTGACCTTGGCATAACATGGAGTATTCATACACCCAGATGAAAGACGAGAACTCTTGGACGCCTCAGGCAGTGCTCAGTACCTCAGAGGACATGGCCTCTAGCAGCAATACTCTTACATCATTCCGAGATGGATGTATAAGCATTTTAATTCTCTGTAAGACTTTTTTAAGTGAGGCCACCAAAACTGCAAGATGGGTTTTGCTGACATGTTTAATCTGCTGCTTAAAAGGTGTAAAGTATCTGGTTGGTTACGACATACCGGAGTGTTAGAATGGCCTCTGAGGAGTGGAGTTCTGTGTGTTTGTGCTGCCTGATACTCTATCCTGTGGAATATAACTATTACCTTGATAAGTCTGTGTATTGTAATACATACTGCTCTGTGGTTATAAGAGTCTGATAAGTAATAGCAGCATGTATACTGAAAACCAAAAATGCCAGTTTCTGCTTAATTTTTATTTTTGGGACAATCTTATAATTCCAAATATGTTGATTATTCTCAGCTTCATAATAAATTCTTGGACCTGCAGTGCAACTTCACAGTAGCACTAGGAATGTGATTTAAATTTTTAATCAATTACAAATGTGATATTCATGAAAAAGAATAGCAGAATACCCACAGGTAGGTTTCCCTACTAGTTTCAGCCCTGCAAGAAGAAATAGTCTATGAAGTGCTATGGATAGCTCAGAAGAAACTTTATCCCTGCAGGGAGCAGCATAAAGGAACAGTAACAAACCATTGTAAAGGTCAACAGGATGTAACAGAAAATGCTGTGGAAATGTGTGTGTGGTGTCTTGCGGATAAATGGTATGTACGCCTTTACTTGAGATTTGTTTTGGGTCACTGCATCCCTGAAACAGGATAGTAAGAAGTAGAAAATACATAAGAAAATGGCAAAATTCCTAGTCCAGTGTCGTCTTCAAGTCATCAACTAAAATCCAGGCGGGTTAACTGCTAATGGCCAAGAGTGTTCATTAAGCAGTGCCTGTATCCAAAAATGTGACACTGTGCTGCTGTCACCACAGCTAGCAGAGGCTGATGGACATGCGTGGGGTCTTAGCTGCTTTTCTGCGCTGGCTCTCTGCGACCAGGCTGGACCCAGGCAGGCAGAGCGTCTGGAGGAGGCCTTTGCTGCCTGGTCTGGGTGTCCTCGGTGGAACCCTGTGTACAGAGCACTCTTTCCAAGAGAGCACCAATACGGGCGGTTGTATCCCCAGCCTCTGCCAGCTTTCTGTCTGCAGGCTTCTTGGCACCCTAGCTGCAGAGGAATTGGGAAAAATGACAGGAACATGGGACAGTAAGCTATCTTGTGTGTCAAATTCAATTCTTTTCTATAACAGATAACAGCATTATGTAATGTCATTCATTAATTTATCAAGATCCATCTTAAACCTGTCATCCTCACTATTCGTACAAGGACACTGTTTCAGAAGCTCACCCCTTTGAAGGGCTGGAACCACGCTCTTTTCAGCCTGAATGTATTCATAGCAAGTTCTGCTGTTGTTGTTTCACCAATGCTGTCCTTCAACTTTGATAATTCTTCTCCCTTGTGATGTTCACCATCTGATGTGCCATCTTACATCTTCCCAATCCTGTCTTCATTTTGGAAAAATAAGCCAGCCAACATTTTATAGTCTCTTTTAGTATGATACGGCTTCCATTTCCTGACCGACATGGTAGCCTTTTTCTGCCTCTGTTCAAGGAAATTAATTCCTGCAAATATGAGTAGTCAGAACTATATATGCCGTGTTTTACCGGGGGTCTTAACGTGGCATGCAGTCTTCTATATGTATATTGGAAATGCCTCTCCTGATTAATCACAGTCTTTGTAACTGCAACATGCTGATGACTCTCAGTTCATTTGCTAATCAAATAGTGACATGTTTTTCTTTTCCTTTACAATTTCAGCATGCAACAGAAAGTCTTGTTCCTACTTCCTAGGTATATGACCTTGTAATTTGAATTGTTTCACTTGTTACTCTAGCTCTCAAGATTATTTTTTTAATGCTCTGAAATTTCTGCATATTGATGATTTTGCTTTCATTAATGTAATGCTGGGGTTTTTTGTGTTGGAGCTGTTAAAGAGGATTTTTAAGTACAGTTGGTCTAAAGTTCTTGAGACTTCACCTTAGTGGCCTCCTCCGTGCAAACCACTTGTCTTCCTAGCAAGTTAATAAAAAATTGCAAGATCAGGTATTTAAGAGGAAGAGCACTCTTTGTAAGGCATTGACTATGTAAGATGCCCAAGGAATATGAAATAATTAGTAAAAACCAATTAAAAGATGTGTAAGAGCAATGAACTGATCAGGGCATTCACTGGAGAAATAAAAAATAATCCTAAATAAATACCCACACAGCTATGGATTTGGCCTGAAGTGCAGGGGAAGTAATCCTGGTCAGCAGCAGTATCACGGGCAGAAGTGATTCTTGTGCAGCAGCTTTTAAGTCTGGTACCCAAGGAAATGACAATGAAATCTCCAACAGCTGTCAGGAGGGGACTCAACAGTCCCGCAGAAGTCCTGGTAGCTCCCTAATAATCTCTGGTGAATTCTTAATATTCTGAAGAGAGGGGGAAAAAGAAGTTTCCTCTAGTACATCCTCTAGTATATCCAAGTATTGAATAGATTTGGGGAGCTACTTCCCTTCCTTTTTAAGGTATTTTGTACGTTAATAACCATGCAAAGTTAATTGTAGTCAGATTAGACTTTTTTGTATTACTGTTATGGTCCAAATAAGCTCATCTTTGCTTAAAGATGGAAATAAAATAGCATTGATGTCCACATCAGTCAAACACACTTTGCTCAAAGATTCCCATAGTATGAAAGTCATATGTAACACAAATTCATATCCAAATCAGTTCAATAATTTCAGCTTCCCTCTATAGGAATAGCAAAAGGACCTTTTTTTGGCCTAGCAAAGGTAGGGAGAAGAAATGCAAATTTTCATTTCAAACAGTTGCTTTAAAAGGGCATTTTTATCTCCTGTTTTATAAGGCTCTTCTTTTGACAGAATAGAGTTTAGTTGTATGTCAGACTATATAGTTCAGTCCAGATCTCCAGATAAATTAAAAACTTGATCTTATGCTGGTACTCGTGACCCTTCGCCAATCTTTAATGTGTTTTAATCGTTTTCCACTATCTCACTGACTCGTTCTGTAAATCAAACCTGCCTTCATGAAATCCACTTGAGTGATATTCACTATTCCCTTTCTGGTCAGTTCATTAATGTTGGCAAAGACTCCAGCCATGGGTTTCTGGGAGTATTTTTTCTCCGTATATATCTGTGTGTAGTATAATAATATGTCATTATTTCCTCTCCTATTCACCAAGAACCTGATATTCTCCTTCATTTACATTGACAGTGTGAAATATTGAAACAATTTCATCTGTAGAGGATTAAATTAAAAATCCTGACGTCTTTTTGTGAAAATTTACTACTTCTTGCAAAACTGTAATTTTGATTGTGGTAGGTGAATTTCGTATAGCTAAAATAGACTTTTGGAACTGGAGGATGTAGATTTTGGGGAGTTGTAGTCCATAACCTGGCTTAAAAATTTTGTCCATTGGTGCTAGAGCTGAATTTACTACCGTTACTTATTTCAATGAAGTAAAGCCAATGAAGCTTCTGTCCTCGAGTACCTTCTTGAAAATCCATCAGAGCCTCTTCTGTCCCTGTGTCTCCACACTCTTTACTGACCCGCGAGATGACAGACAGGCCATGCTTCCTCTTCAGAAATGTCCAGAAGCCAGTGTGGAATCACTAGCGTAACAGTTCAGTAGAAAGTTGTAAACCTTGTGCAGTAATTCTGGATTTAGGTAGTCAGTTGTATTTTGATTGATGATGATTGGTGGTCTTATCCCATATTTATGTTTATTGAAGATGTACATGTTTCTCCTGTTACCATTCATACACCCTCCTCTACTTCTTTTCTCTAACGCAGTAATTCCACTGTAACTTTAATATACTGAAAAGGGCAAATCTGCCTGTTCCCTGGGCCACATCTTTGCACATTCCCCAGCACAACAGGACTAACATTTGTGTGGCCACGGTGTAAGCCAGATCAGTGAACTGATGTCCTTTTTCTTCTAAAACTTTGTGGGAGTGTTGGGATGTGAGCAGGGGGAAGGCAAGGCCGTATCCCTCAGCCGTGTGAATTTTCAGCATTTGTGTGAGATTGGTGTGGCTGCAGCCACACTTACCTTGTTTAGTTTCATCTGTGACTGTAGCTGAAAAATATCTCCTGGGAGTTTAGAGTCTTAGCCTGAGCTGATAAATAACCAAGCTGTTCATGTTGCACAGATACCACATTCTTTAGTATGAAGTATTTTGCATGTGTCTTCCTTCCTAATCCCTTTTTGAACAAACGTTAAGGTTAGTATACCTCTTGATGATGTAATTTTTCATATGTGGCTTAAAGCATCTAGAAAGTATAGATAGCAGGAACTCTTTTGGTCCAACCTGCAGAGGTGCTCATTCATATTTTCTGGCAGTATTTGCTGTGGTTCTGGTCTCCTGTGCTCCACCATGAGCCAAACTTCTGCAACCATCTACAGCAACCAGCCCTGAATTTTGGGTCATCACTAGGTTAGTTAAGAAAGTCAGAACTTTGGTAAATTGAATATGAGGTTAGAGTGAACCCGCTTGTAGTTTCCTTTTCTTCACAAGCTGCCAGTGACAGTTTTCCTCCTTGGTCTCTTTTAGCCTGCTGCCAGACTTCTTACTTTTGGCTTCCCTTACCTTGTCCCTGAGACCCCAGTAACTGCACGGCAGAAAGGAAGGGACACCTTGCGGCTTTGATTTCTGTGTAGGGGACTGTTGGCACTTCTGTCACCCTGGAAAATGTCCTTAGGCCTTAGGGGGCTGTGAAACGCACAAGCCCTGCCGATTTCTGCTGAAGTGATCAGGGATGAAATGTTGGCATTTAAATTGCCCTGGTGTAGCATCCCAGCTCTGTACCCAGGGAGTTAATCAGAACAATTCACACTTCGTTATGGTGGCCGTTTGCTTGCATCTGCCAAAAAGCCTCTAACTTCACACTGTGGGTAATCCTCTGTTTACTTTAGGAAGGCTTTCTTCCCAGTCCTAAATGCTAGAATTTGTAAAGGAAGGCTAGGGTTTGAGAGCACAATTGCAAGCAATTGATTTAGAATCATAGAATGGTTTGAATCATCCTAAGTTTCTACTTTCTCTTTACGTAAACTTTTTTTCAAGTATGAGAAACAAAAGTCGTGTTCTAAGTTGTTTTGTTGTTTGGGGTTTTTTTGTTTTTTAATGAAGAAGAAGAACCCAAATACATTTTTTTTTTCTATTTGAAAAAATACACTGTCAAGCTGGAGAGTTTTTATAATTAATTTCTAAATAATTCAGGACAGCAGAACCTGTGGATTATTATTTTTGAGAGAATCACAGAGTGGTTGAGGTAGGAAGCCCAGTTCCACTCCCTTCCTTGGAGCAGCAGGTCAGCTTGTTGCTCAGGCCTGTGTCCAGACAGGTTTTGAATCTCCCCGGGGATGGAGACTCTCTGGGCAATCTCTAGGCAACCTGTGCCACTGTTTGACCATGCTCACAGTAAAAAAGTGGTTTCTTATGTTTAAAGAGAATTTCCTGTGTTTTGTGTCCTTGCTTCCTCTCCTCTAGGCGTCACTGAGAAGAGCCTGGCTTTGTCTTCTTATTCCTCCCCCATCAGGTATTTATAGATTGGAAAGATCCCACCAAGCCTTCTCCGGGCTGAACAGTCCCAGCTCTCCCAGGCTCTCCTTGTATGACAGATACTCCAATCCCTTAATCATGTTTGCTGGCCTTCAGACTTCTTTGAAAGTCTAGAAGAATATTTAACAATCCTGGCAGTGGTTTCTGTCCCTGTGATGGAACAGCAATTATTAGTGGCAGTATAGTTGCAGATAGTGCATTTTCCCCTGCTGTATCCCATTATTAGTGCTTATGGTCATTTCATTTGCTTTCAGTTTTGGTCTGTGCTCTGAGCTCTGTCCACCCAGGGCATTAGAAATCCCCTTCAGTTTCTTGATGATGAGAGTGCCTGACCCCTGTTGGCTTCCTGGCAGGGTGGAGCGTAGAGTGGCCCTTCATTCACTGCGCAAGGCGTGCTCCTTCAGGCGCTCGGTCCTGTTGTTCACTTCTGTCAGAGTTTCTGTGAAATGTGCTTGTTGAAAGCAGTACTGGAGGTAGACACCGCACTGCTGTCGTCGCTGCCTGCAGAACCCCATGGTAGGTACTCAGCCTTGCACAGTCTGGTTCTCCTGGTCCTCTGAAGCACCCGTTTAATTTTATTCCTCTTCTGCTACCTGTCTGGGGTAAGATTCAACCATCTGCCCTCCTGTATGTGTATGCATGTGTGTGCATGTATATGTTTGTGTAAAAATCCATGCAGGTGCATGAAAAAGAATACTAGAGAGATCCTTCTGACAAATCCAACCTGTACGACAGCGTCAGAGGTGGTAGGAAAATATTTGTGACAGATTGGCAGATTGATTTGAGTAACTGATTTTAGTTCCTTATTTCTAGCTTTGATTCTTCACCCAAAAAGAATGTCTTTTGGGTGCACATAGACTGGAGTACGCTCTCTTTGCACTCTGGAGAAGGCTAGGGACTGTCAGCCATCGTGGTTGCTCTCTGAAGTCTGATAGCAAGAGACAGATAACTGGCAAGTGGTGGAAAGTGATTCTAGGAAAGTGAGATAGTTGGACTGCTAGAGCAGCAGGCTGTGCTTGGCATAGTTCTCCAAAGCAAGACAGATTTTGCAGAATTTGTTCAACATAATTCAGTGCTAAACTGAGTGACAGCGGTTCTGGCTCTGGCATGTTTTTTTATCTATTGCATCCTGTCTTAGATTCCCATGATTGTCTGCCTGGGTGCAGCCTTCTTTTGCTGTGCACCCAGCTGCCTTGACAACCGCTTTGCACTGCAGTCATTGAGCAGAGGCTTCCAAATTTCTGGTTCATTTAAGTGGACGATAATCAACCCAGCCGCAACTGATTACAGCATTACGTTTCCCTTGAAGCTTTTTCTGGGTCTGCTGCCAAAGAGGTTTGCATCTGCTGTGTCCGTGTTGCAGATCTGTGGTATGGTAATAGTGACAATGTCCTAAGCAGCCATCACAGTCCTCGTAACAAGGTCCCTTGCAGAACTGAAAATATTATTATACAGAGTAGACCATTTCAAATCTTGTTCAGACATGCACAGAGTATTCAGTACAACAGTGTTCGCTGGCCATTCGCACAGCTGCTGGGGGGAATGTGACCAGATCCTTCCTTCTGAGGAACACGTGAAACCCCTAGTGAGTTTGCCAGTCCCTCTCTCGATACAGCACATGCCAAAGAGAAGGACTTTGTGTGAATTGTTACAGGCATACAGAGTTCACGTTTCCTTGTGAAGTCAATACACTCATTATTTTGCCAGTTATTTACAGGACCTTCAAGATGAAAGGTGTTGATTAAAATAGACAAACAGGAAGATACACATTCAGGTCCATGTCTAATGGCTGTCTTGAAAGGCACTTGACATCTCTCTGAAAATTTGTGATCCTTGTTTTATTATGGGCTGTCTTTTACAGCCTAACTCTTTTTTCCCCTCTAATACTATGCAGTCTTCTCGTACAGGCAAAACCAATTATTTTTATTTCATTTCCCTTTAATGTTCGTTCCTCCTAAAGCAGGATCAACCTCATGGTAAGGGACAGAAGAACAAAGTAATTTCACTCAGAACAAATGCTTTCTGGTTTCATTCAGAATAAACCCAAACTAGACCATATTCATTAAACCCAGCAAACCAGAAGCCATTAGGAAATACCACCAACATCAAATCCAAAGCAAAATGGCCCAAGGCAACTGTTTCATCCCACATGGAAAGAGAAGACTTAGCAATTGGTATTTTTTCAAACAGGGCAGGTTTTGGCATTTCTTTTTAAAAATTGTTTTCTGAGTCTCTAAGAGTTATATAGTAATGATTTTTGAAAATGTAAAATAATTGTTGCTATCAATATTTTAAATAAATATGTAACATAAGTGGAGCTCAAATTTGAGAAGGGCTTCCTGAGCAGGTACACTTATCTCACGTACAGAATGAGGAATGTGGGATTTTGCCCACCTTGCCTTCTGCTGGCAGTGAGTTCAGGAGAACCCAAGGCTGCCCAGCAAGTTCTTGGGACCTGCGTTTTGATACAGGTGGCAGGAGGCAGCTTGGTGAAGAACAACCATGAAGTGATACAATCTGTTTTATGGGAAAGGAAGAAGGGGAAACAGCAAGATAACAAACAGCAGCTGCCTTCAGGAAGGACAACGGTAACAAATGTGGAGATTTGTATGGAAAGAAGCCTAACAATAGTTGCCAGGTCCTTAAAGAAACTTGACCTCTTGGGTTGAGCAAGGCTTTTGGCACTGCCTTCCACAACGTGCTCATGGTAAGCAGGGAAACCCAGAGCAGGTGAAACTAGAATTAACAGTAAGCAGGGAAAGCTAGAGTAGGTGATACTCGAATTAAGTGGTTGAGTGGAGCTGACAAAGCGCAGGGACCAAGTGCAGTTCTGCAAGGGTCTGTGCTTGCTCTGGTGTTACTCAGCCCTTCCCTGTTGTGGAGGAAAGCACGTTTATTAAATGTCCTGGTGACACCATGCATGGAGGTGCCATAAGCACTTCGGAAGACAGAATTAGAGTTCAGTCTTATCTTGAGGAATTGAAGCAGCAGTCTGGACAATGGTAGTCAATTCAGTGGGGACAAAATTCTGTGCCTGGGGGATTGATGAGTGCCACAAAGGGAGGGAGGGACGAAAGTCCAGGCAGTGCCACTGGAGGGCAGGGTCTGGATTACTCTTGGGCTAACACTGTATGTGTTGCAGAAAGGGCAAACAGCCAGCTGGGATGTCAGCAATATTGTCTGTAAGGCACATGTGGTGATTCTGCCCTACAGCCCGAGCCCTGAATCCCGTTTTGGGCTCTGCAACCTGAGAACAATACGGAGGACAGCGGTGGTCAGAGGTTAGAAAACACGAGCTGTGAATGAAGGCTGAAGGATTTGTGTTTATTTAGTCTGGAGAAGACAAGAGGGGAGACAGGATAATGATATCCAAATATGTAAAATGACAGCTTTGAGAGAAAAAGAATAAACCTTGCCTGTGTTCATGTGAGTAGAATAAGGAATAACAGGCTTAAATGACAGCAGTGGAAATGTAAGTTAAACACCAAGTAAATGGGGTGGTTTTACACTGGAACACCTGTCAGAGGAGGCTGTGGAATCTCTGTCATGGGAGGGTTTTTAAAAAATAACTTAGACAAGCACCTGTCGGGACTGACGGGTACGTTTGGTGTGTGGCTGGTGTGCCTCCGGGCGAGGGAAAGACAAGATGGCCTCCTGAGGTCCCTTCCAGCTCTAATTCTGTGATATAAATTCAGTAGCAAAGCTACAATGCTGATTAAATGACCTCTTGAA
Source organism: Syrrhaptes paradoxus (assembly GCA_013400615.1). NCBI lineage: Eukaryota > Metazoa > Chordata > Aves > Pterocliformes > Pteroclidae > Syrrhaptes > Syrrhaptes paradoxus. The sequence goes on along the minus strand of VZTO01009326.1, from coordinate 22,518 downwards.
AGAGACTTGATAGGTGAGGCTTTTGGTTTAGAAATACTCAGCATGCTGTGTTTTAGACTCTGCTTCTTATTCAAGCCCATCTATAGTCTCATATCCTCTTTTGTCTTTCTTAATATTGGAATATTTTGTAAAAGCGAACATCAGCATTGAGTCAGACTGTTTCCTGAATATAAAACTTTTCCAAGTCAAGCTCAACATGAAATAGAAAGGCAGGATTTTAAATGACTTCTTGCGCTCTGCAAAAGGAATTGGAACACATCATTCTTGACATTTCTTTTTAGAGTTACCTTGGGACTCCCCAGTCGTCACCTATCTTATCTTGCACGAGGCTGTCTTCTGTAATATTTGTCTGCCTACGAGCAAATGAAATGCTAAATTCATCAGGCTGTTTGGACAGCTATATATAAACAAAAAAGACCATTGTTTAAAAATAATCTAAGAAAACTGAGGAGAATTTTTTCTCTTCTACAGCATGATCTTAGGGTACAGATTTTCCCTGCTGGTTCCTTAGTTGAGTTTGGGGCAGTCGTGGCTCTGAGCAGTGCCCTGCAAAGGCACCCTGAGCAGGCGCAGGTGGGGGAGTGGCAAAGAAGGAAGGAGAGGCTGGTTTTGCAGGTACGTGCATGTGCTTGTGATAAGAGAGAGAGAGAAGAGAAAGGTAAATCTCTTAAAAAGAGCAAGTTAACGGCTTCAGGAAAATGGCAGATTCACTGCGTATCCCTTGGGGAATCTGCAATAAAAGCACGAGGAATGTTTTATTTTACAGCAGCACCCAGTACTGTGAAGGCTGGGACCTCTCCCTGGCAGCCTCCTGAAGGGTGGGAAGGTGGATCTGGCCCAAGGTTTGCAGTTACCTTCAACTAGTTTTGGATCTTTTGTGTTAGCTCATCTCAGGAAGAGGAACTCAGTCTGCATTTGGGGCTTTATTTTGCATTCCCCTACTGAGGTTTCTGGTCACCAGCGTATGGTTTCCCTAGTACAGCTGCTTTTGCTCTGCTAGAAAGGATGCAGAAGGCTGAAAAGGGTACTCTAAAGGCTGATTTGTCTCTGTATCTGAATTCTGGATGGGAGTACTAGTGTTAACCTCTGCAAAGTACATTAGGTAGGTTATTGCCTCCTCTCGAGGAAAGGAAAGCAAAGCTTGCATTTCAGGTGGGCTTGGCACAGTGATAAAAACAAGAGAAAAAAAGGAAAAAATTGTACATACAATGTAATGGTCCTAAATGTGCATAAAGGTCTATGATTTGGAAGAGTTTCTTAGGACATGTGTCTTAAGCAGAATTGTAGGAAGGAAAAGTGTAGAAATTTATTGGTATTAGGGAAATTAATGAATTGTGGTTTAAAAATAACAATAGGAACAAACTATACCTCTGTAGTTCGTATGGACTCAGTGTTGTAGCACCCAAAATAAATGTTGGAAGCAGTATAAATGGATGAGCTGAATGTGAGGGACACCTGCCTGGGAGTGAATTACAGAGAGATCACGTAAATTCATTATAGCGCGTCTTACAGTTGTCATGTATATATTTTCAGGGGGATATTCTGGCATTGTAGTGAAATAAAATATATTGTGCAAAGACAACATTACCGGGTTTTCTTTGACAATAGATGCAGAATTTAGCTTTTATTTACGAGAGCTATTATTTCTAAACAAAAATAAAAGTAAAGTAATGATGATGGATCTCTCTGCATCTGAATGGAATGATTGTTCTCTTGGCCAACAATGATCAGGTAAGATTTTAAAAACGTATTTGCAGTGGGGATTTTTTGGTTCTTTCTGTCCCTTTATTGCAACATCTCAACTCCCACAGTGGAAAAAAAAAAACCAACATTGTCCGTCTGGACCGTATTGCATTACTTCAGCTTGGTTTCACGACTGTGGCTGACCTTCTTCACTGTGTGAGCTGTGAATGATTGAGGAGTTCCTGGAGCCTGTGCAGAGTGCCAGAGGGACTCTTCCATGACTGCTTCTGCTGGGGCAGTAAAGTCACAGCTCAGGGCCTTTGCACATGGCAGGAATTTTCGGCTGTTCTGTTGTTTTGTATTGTTAAGGAGTGCAGTTAGCACCGAGACAATCCTGTTCGTGCTCACGCAGTACAGTGGATGGTACAAGCTGGCGGGAATACAGGGTGTTGTCCAATGTCGGCCTCAGCTTGGTGTCATAGTTCATGTGGTGTAAAAAAAATTTTCAATAAATGACTGCAGCTTGAGGGTTCATTAAAGATCTGCAACTCTAACCACCTAGCACAGAATTGACTGTAGACTGATTTCAGTTTTGAACTGGGGAATTTCTCTCTTCTTGGTTGTTTCTTATTGTCTGTATTATTACAGACAATAAAGCAAATCTCAAAGCTTTATAATGTTAGTTTTGAAGCTTTATAATGCAGATGGAGGTTATCATAAGCCTCACTGTTTATTCAGAAGTCTTCTGTTGTGTGACTGAAGGTAAAATAGGTGTTAGTTTTGAAGCAAAGGTAGAAGGCAGGGAGTGGCCTTGTGTTTTGAAGTCAGTGCATCTGTGCCTTCTCTCTGCCCTGACTCAGGTTTGTTTTTTCTCACCCTGCTTCTGACTGTCCATTTCTGAGCAACAGGCTCAGTCTTGGCAGTGAAGTCGGCTTCACTGTTCTCTTGTCTTCCTCTGTGGAGGTGTACTTAAAGTTCATCTTTCATTTGCTTTTATTCTTTTCACAAACTTCGACATCTTTATCGCTTCTCACTGACCTTTTCATGTGTTGTTGCCTATCATTGCACATTTGCAATACTTCATGCACAATATTAATGTTTCTTTTTGTGGGCTATACAAGCTCTTCATTGAAATATGCCCAGCTTTCATGGTTGATGTTTGTAAAAAGAGCAGTTGAGCACTGTGCTACTGACACATAAAAAGACTTGGGTACTTTCCTATCAAGGATTTTAATTTATCATAACTACTGGTTTTTTCCATTCTCCATAGTAATGTTAGACATCTGCAAAAGCATTTGAGAAAAAAATAAGAGCATGTAACTTAGTTGGTAAGTTTTTTATTTAGCAAGGAGACTCTCTGCTTCCTCTGTGCAGTTGTTCCGTCATTCAGACAGTCTGATTATTGCAGTTTTTCAGGACTTAAAGTACACACCCCCCTCACAAGTGGAACTAGGGTTCTTTTATTTGAGCAATAATTTTTATTTTCTATTATTAGGGTATTATTAAATCCCTTCAGATAACTTCTCGTATCTGACAGGTGGTGTACTGAGAGCACAGCTACATAGACCCTTCCTCTGTCATGCTTCAAACATGCTAGTGTGGGCTCAGGGCTCTGCTGCCAGCGCGGGATGGCTCCCAGGCCGGGGGAGCTCGCCTCTGGCCAGCCCACGACGCATGCAGGGGGACTTGAGTTTGTCTGACCAGATGCCCCTGAACTGGTATTACAGGGGACAGCACTGATTGCTTTTATTAGCTACAAAAAGGCATTTTAAAAAACATCACACAGGGGTCAGGCAAAGCCGCTTGAGTTTAAAAAAAAAGATTTCTTAACTTCTTCACTTCTTTTTATTTTTATGGGGAATATAGAAACTTTTTATGCCAAAAAAGAAGTTGCTTATCTCTGGCTAATATTGGATGAGTCTGCTCACAGTAAAAGATAGAACCTAAAATAAGACCAGACAGGTTGCTGTGATGCTGGTGGTGACAAATGAAGATCGCAGGACCACTCAAGATCACACATCCCTTCGGTAGGGCGCAAGACGTATCTTACTCAGGAACTACAGTATCAGGAAGGATTCCACTGTTTATTTTAACTGACTAGAAATAAGAATTCTGGGGCTACAAATAAAACCTTTGTGAAAGTAAGTTGGGAAGGGAGTAAGATCTATAGTATTTGGAGCGCTGCAATTTCATCCAGTCAATATATTTTTGAGCTTGTGAGATCTTTGCAGGCTTTTGCCAAACAAGCTTGCAGCAGAGCTTTAATCACATATTTCACAAAAGGAGTTCTCAATTTTTTAAATACAGTGTGCTTGCCAGAGGTGACAGATGAACATGTAAGTGGAAGGCTCCAAAGCAATAAAATGCATCTTTGACGATGGGGACACTGCGGAAAGTAGAAAGGTATTACAATAACATAGATGAATGCAGACAGAAGAAGGAAAGAAAATTTCTTTGACCAAGTAAATATTTTTAAAGCAGTGTTTGTGTGATTGCCTGACCTGAAAACCTTGTTTCTGAATAATTTATTGAACTTTTCGTCTTTCAGATGTAACAAAATAGAAATAACCTTACAAATGGGACAAGCTTTTGTGACATTCATATAGAGCTGCATATGGTATATTTCTGTGTCTCTCGGGTAAACGTGTGGTACTTGAAAGATCACAAAGGACAGGCTAGCAGCAATCCTCTTCAGGCTGGAAGTAACCAAAAGTTACGTGGTGAGTGTTTAAGTCATCTAAGTCTTTCAGAGCAAAGTGAGGTGCCTTGCAGTGGGACATCTGCACCGCTGGTAGTGTTCGTCCTCTTGCCACAAGCTCACACGAACCTGGTTACCTTGGCCAGCACTGTTTCATAGTTGGTTTGTTCATTTTCTGGTTTGGAGGAGCTTTTTAGATGCTTTCTCCCATGGGAGCTTCCTTCTGCGTCTCGTATTCTTTGCATCAAGTTTTATCCCCTGGAGTACGAGGGAGGTATTGCACACTTCCTTTCCTCTTCTGAATGTGCTATCGTCTGCCTTTTCCCAGTCCACCTCCTGTTCTGAGCCCAGCCATCTCTGCCCCTTAGGTCTCAGCCCCACCCTGGTGGCTATTCTGTCACCGGATCCTCTAGACATCTAACTTTTGTCATCGCATTTGGCTGGCAAGCAGGACTGACTGAAAATAGTCTAACCACCACTCTCTGTTAGCTCCCTTCAGAGGATTTCTGTTCATTTTCAGAATTCCTTACGTGATTTCTTCTTGACCATCTGTGTGGTGTCAAACTGTCTGAATAACCCGAAGTATAAATATGATATATACTTCCAGAAGAAGGGAGAGATAATAAATGTTGACCTTCCTTGTTAAGACTCATCAGCACCTCTCACTTCCACCTCTTTAAGGAATACATATTGCAAAGGACAATCCATTTCATTTATGTCTGCAGGCTTCCATGCGACAATAAGAATCTGCCCCTGTGGATTTTGTTGCTTCTGAGGTTTGGAGGTGTGAAGATGCAACAGAGAAGCAGCTGTTTAAGTGAATTACAGGATGTGAGAGCAGACAGTAAACCAGCAAAGCTTATAAATATGAATTAAGCTTCTTTGAATGGCACTTAATGGTACTTTTTGTTTGTTTTCTTAGCTTTATCTTTTTCAGTTCCATAGTGGTGTCATTCTTTCAGTTACTAGTATAAAGATATAAAGCTAGGCATAGCATTGAACAACAGATTAAAATATAATGTAGTATAAAACACTGGGAAGCAGTAATTGAAAAATATGTAAGCTTAAGCAAAAGAAAATAAGTAATCAAGTACCACATATCAGAGTCCACAGCCAGTCCCTGGGGAACTTTTTGTGTGTGACAGCTACTCGCAGTCACAGGGCTGATGCAGGGACTCTAGACAGTTAGGTATGTATCGGGGTCACGCTTTGTTCTCTTCTCTAGTTACAGCTTCAACCTGGTATGATATCCTCGCTCAGCACTTCTTGACAAAAGTCAGGCTAAAGGCTTTTCAGAGGGGGTGGTTAATGCCCTCTCCATATTGATATTACCAGTTTGAGGATAAGAAAAAAAATAGTCACTAAATGTGAAAACTGAAAATCCATCCATGTTCAGAATTACGCCAGAGATCTTAGGAAAGGGGTGAACAGCAGCTCTCTCAAGCCGCTGGGCTTTGTTTGACAGAAATTAACCTATTCAGAGGGGCAAGAGGAGGGATAGAACAATATTTCCACCGTTGATGGCTGTCTTATCCTCACCGCAGGGAAGATCCAGATGGTGCCGGTCCTGGCAGTCGCTAACCCCATCTTGGACGATCAGCTTTACACAGCTACTCATTATGAGGCTGACGGGGTTAGGAGGGAAATGATACCAGGTGATGCAGAAGGGCAGAAAGGGCATCCATAAAGATGTATTTCACTAAATGTCATTGAGAATTAAGTTGTACCTTTACATAAAATTTTTAGCTCTTGAGATTTCTAGGCAGAACTATTTCAAAATAATTTTATTACTAGCCTGTAATATACTGAGTCTTTCTATTACTTTTTAATGATGTACTGGAGAACTTGGAGGCCTTCCATTTTTACAAATCATATTTTGTTTTAAATTCCAGAACCCATACAGAAGTGCAGTCTATTACTTAGTAATTTCAATAATATTTTGTCATATATGCCTTTCTAACATAGCAGTTTTGGAATTCGCTGTGGAGTATTTGTTTAAAGCAGAAATCTATATCAAGTCTTTCTCTTTTCTCCCCCTTCATTTTAGTATAGGGATGTCCTGGTGAAAGATGGATTTCTGTGGGACGTCTCTCACAACGATGATGTATTATTTAACGCTAGCTGGTCTCAGTCTATCTCCTTCTTGGCCACTGAGTGATCCTCTGTGTCAGGTATTCTTAAAGGATAACAGTGCTGACTGTCTAGGTGGAGTGCTCTGGGATGCACAGAGAGTGCTGTGCACAAACCAATCCTATGGGCTCAGAGTCACCGAACTTGTACTTGCTTCACAGAAAACGCCATTCCCCAGCATTAATTAGAGACAGATCCCAAGGATTGAATGTGGATGTTGACTCACCTGATTCTTCAGGTCACTGGCGAGGTCAGTTGCTGGGTGTGTTCTGGGAAGGTTTCTGAACCACTGTATGGACACAGCTCCAGTTTCCAGGCTGCAGATAAAACTGCCCAGAGGGTAAGGTGAGTGGTAGGAGGTGGTTTCCCTTCGAGCTGTGAGATCTTCCACGAAGTTGGAAGATCTGTTGGACCAGAGACCAACTCTGGTGTGCCACGAACAAACTAAGCAGCTTGCTGAATAGAAAAAGCACTTTGCTAGAGGAGATTCAGTAGAAAGAGAAGAAAGAAGCACTGCAGTTAGGACTCCAGGAATAAGTCTTCCAAAGGTATATTTTCAGAACACCTACAGTATCCTCTTTTGCATCAATGAAAAATATGCAGCTGCTTTGCAAGGGACTAGCTTTTACCAGCTCAAGGTAATCAGCTTCCCATGAGCTTCCCAGAACTGATAGCTATAAATCCACCTTAGGGAAGAGGATATTATATTATTTCTTTTTAAGAGATAAAAGAGGGCTGATGACTAATGCTGAAGTGAATTGTAGAGAGACTTATTTACTTCGCTCAGCCTGCTTGTTTGGTATGTGTCGCAATTAATTCATTTTTGTTGTGACCATATTGAAGCAACCTATACCCTTGTGACCTTCTCTTGTAATTACCACATTCCTCTTTTGAAGCGCCGTTTTGATTATGTACTCAAAAAGCTCTGCTAAAATATCTGTAGCATTAGTATAGAGTCAGGTTTTTCCATTGTTTTGGACTCGAGGATAGGAATGAAAAGCATCGTTATTTATTGAAGTTCTTGGAGGTTATGGGTCTCTTGTGGCCTTTAGGGGATGGGGGGGTGTCTTTTTAATCTCACAGAATGGCTACTTTGAATAGGCAGAACTTGTTCTCTGCTTGGACATTCTTGAAGAAAAATGTGGTGTTGGTGTTGGCAGCACTCGGAGGTGCCTCATAACTCCTCTGGTGTGCTGGGTATTGGATATATGCAGGGTCAGAGGAGAAAGTAACAGCAGCTGAAAAGGGGCTGGCAGGTATGACCACCCCTGCCTTTGCTGAGATTGCTATGTGGAATCCCTGCCTCAAATGAGGCATTGTTTTTATTATTGCTTAAATTGCTACAGTGTTTGACAACTATTTGCCTAAACCACAAGGGAGCCGCCCGGACACCCATCTGTGAAGGAGACTTTCAGACACGGCAGTTGAATTTGCAGTGGTAGGTGACTGTCAGGGAGGTGTTGCCTGTACAAGGAGGGTGTTCATTCCTCAGTGCTTCGTTGGATGAAGATTTGTTGGTTTGTGCCAACCTCCACAATAGTACCTTACATTCAGTAAGGTGTTTTTATGCTCGTCAGCTCCTCTCCTCCTGGTTACCTGAAAATCCTAGCCAAATGGTTTTGCTCCATCACATGCGCTGGTGGAGCTAGTCCTGGGCAGCAAACCCGTAGGCAGTGCTGGGTTAAGAAGGGTGTTCTGCATGTTGCATCTTTCATTCTGGTGGAAGCAGAAAGTTTTTTAGCAGAAGCAAGTCTTAAACCAACCCCCTCTGCCACTGGCTGTTACATTTAGAAAGCCATTGAGTGCCCTCGCAGCTTTGTGCACCTCTTACTTGAGCAGTCCCTTCTCCTCAGGCAGGGGGATGCTTGCAGAGAACGCTTCTTTGCACAAGGCGTGCTGATGCTGCTTCTCGTACTGAGTGAAGAGGTATTGCTGCTACCCCCGGTCTCCATGGGCTCTGTGCTCCCTTCTGTCCAGATCAAAACTGGGTGTGCTTTTAACTTTTTGAAGCAATGTGTACCTTTTTTTCTCTTCCTCATTCCCAGTCCTTTTCTCTGTACTTCCTTACAGAGTGCCTTCATGTCTGTGTTTCATGCTGTGTGGAGTTTATTTTTTGTATAGCGGACTCTCTGTGCTCTTGAAACAATTTAAAACACCTATTTAAAGATAGTGGCTCATCTGGGTCTCAGTTTTTCAGTGGATGGCCCTCTGAGCTGCTGGGGATTCTGATGCCTGAGGACAGCAGGTGCTGGGTGGAACTTACCTTGGATGCCACCCGCTCATCCGCATGCTGCATCCTCTTGAGTTAACCTGTGTCTGAGCAATCTTCTGTTCTCCTTCCATGTAAGACTGCTCATGTAACAAAAGTTCCTGTGTCAGTAGAAAATAAAAGGTTTGGAAATCTTCCTTCAGCCATGAGAAATAATCCAGAGTAAAATAAGCCACCATTGCAGACCAGGCCGCTTTCGTGCGCCAGGTGAAAGTGGGTGACTGAAAAAGGCAAAGGTGTTGGTCTCTCCCCAAAAACAGAATTAGAGGTCAATGCGTTGTTTGCCCTGCTCACTCTTGACTTTCTCTCTTTACATAATCTGGTTTAACTCTGTCTACATCTCGAACACTTTGATGAAGTGTTTTGCTTTAGAGTATGTATGAAAAATGCTGTATGAAAGACTAATTTCCTTTCCATCATCAGGAGTTTCCTTTTTGCACAGACTCATGTGCCAGATCACACAGCATGCAGCCCAGGTGTTGCATTTTTACGTGATGCCTACAGAACTCTACTGGATGAAATCTGAAAGTCTTCAGAGTTCTTAAAATATGACTTTCTGTTTATGTGGTTTTTGGCATAGAAACAGAAAAGCTGGGGCTGGAGGTGGGAAATGGATTGCCATCGTGGAAATTTAATGACCAGCTCTTTCCTTGCGACGTGTGTGGAAAAGTGTTTGGGCGACAGCAGACTCTGTCCCGACATCTCTCGCTGCACACAGGTAAGCCAACGGCCAGCGGCTGGTTGTTGCGGCACTGAGGAAATGTGTGTGTTCTTCATGGTGTAAGTGGAGGGGGAAGAAAGTAGGCGGAAGAGTGCGTGAGCCATGCTCGGCTGCTTGCACTTAAGAGCAGAGCCAAGCAGAGCAGCATTCAGGTAGTTAACTAACATTTTATTTCTTTACAGACTACTTGTAATTTATCCTTACACAATGTGTAAGTTCAAGTTTGTCCAAGGTTCCAGTAGACCAGCCTGTAGATACCAACTGGTTACCCAAGCCTGTTAATGGGGTTCTGAAGAGAAGGTCCAGCCTTTGGCCTTTCTTACATTCACCTGAGGAGCTTTTTGAAATGTTACTAAACAACAAAAGGTTTGGCCTTGGTGTTTCAGATTTGGTGAAAAAGAAAGGATTTAATATCTGTTGTTCACCTCTGCTCTTACCAGCCAGTTCTTCTGAGAAGAGCAGAGCCTGTTCTACCCCATACCAACTTTCTTGAAGTGAATCAGCTTCAAATCAATGGAGATTAACAGAGTTTTTGTATGGAAAATGCACCATGTCAGCCTGCTGAGGTGTGCTGCATAAAATAAGGCTTGAAAGCAAGAGCTTCTGATGCAGTGCTGAAAAATATTGTTGGTATAATGCCAGGATATGTTGTACCTCCTAGCAGAGCCATGCTGAAAAGGTTCAGATGCTCTGTTCTGTGGCTTTGTGGGGTTTTCTTAGTCCTAAGCTGCTCTATTGAATTCCTTTCCCCTAACACTTGTAGTGTTGTAGTTCGGATGCAGAGCAGCAGCTCCTCAAAGGGAGAGGTTGTAAAAGCTGATGTAATGTTTGGTTATTTTAATCAACTCTGCAAAATAAAGCCTGTCACATACAAAAAACCCATGCTGCCAGGCTTTAGAAATGGTTAAATTAGAACAAAATAATTTTTATTTTGAAAGTTGTGAAGCATTAGAAACTCATGATGAATTTGTTTAAGTTCTTCAATTGTTCTTTGTTTGGGTGGGTTTTTTTGTTTAGTGTGTATTTGACACAGGCCTAAGGATACAGCATCCCCTTTCCTCCCCACCCTCAGATTTTAATATAAAATCATCAACCATAGACTCTCTGCAAGTGATCACATGGGCAACTTCATGAATAACAGGACCCAAAATCAAATAACAGACGCTAGGCAAAGGAAGTAGTTGTAGCTTATTGACGGGTTTCTGTGCTAGCTCTGCTGTGGCACTGGGAGCAGTTGCCCCAGTTTTCCAGTTTATAAAGTTTTATATTATCTGACTACAAACGGTAAACCAAGTTAAAAATACTAGCCCTAAACTACCTCCAAATGAGTTTTTTCTTTGTTACTGCTGTGAACTCCTGTAACTTTTCAGACTGTAGAGCTCCCGAAGTACCTCATTCTGAAAGCTGCTTGGAAAAACCCAAAGGAACGCACACTTGGTTGGTGGCAGCTTTAAAAATAGCTTACTTCAAGATGAAGTATACATTTAAGGTTTTCTGTTTCTTTTTCAGAAGAGAGAAAATACAAATGCCACTTGTGCCCGTACGCTGCTAAGTGCCGTGCTAACCTGAACCAGCACCTGACCGTCCATTCTGTGAAGCTGGTGAGTACAGACACTGAGGACATTGTCAGCGCTGTCACTTCTGAAGGCAGCGATGGAAAGAAGCACCCTTATTACTACAGGTGAGGACCCACCCAGGGCTGTGCGCCAGGTGCTGGAATGGGAATGTCTTACCTGCCCGCTAAGGACGTGTTGCAGGGTGGAGCTGTGGTGACAGTATTTGTCCTGCCCGTATCCGACTTAGGCCAAGCAGCAGAAGCCAGCTGGCTGCCTCACGCTGTTTGACTTGGCTCACTGTTGGGAAAGGCTCTGGGTATTTTTTTGGGGGTGTTAAATGGCTTTGTGAGGCAGATGGGCTCTTAGAAGCCTCTTTTTTTAATGCAGTGCTTGTTTAAATTTTGTGTTTGGAAACATCCCATCCTTTACACAGATTCATGGCAAATCTAAAGCACTGTACTTCCAGTTGCCTCTGACAGCTCCATTGTTTTCAGACAAATCTATGAAGTGGAACAGTAAAGCTTAATACAAATTATTACCTCTATATATACATTTCCTCCACATGCTAGAGGTATATACATTCAGTGACCAACATGATGAAAGAAGGAAAAACTGTAGGAGAATTTTCCTGGAAAATTAAAAGGAATTTCCCAGATAAAATGGATATTTGGGGTTCCTCCTTGTTGTATGCACTGTTGTGGGCTCTGCAACTAGTGGCCAAGCAGATTACCAAATCACTTCTACTTTTCATCAAGTGCCAAGAGCAGATTTAATTACGAAATCATAGAAGTAAGAAATAAATGAGACCTGGTGGATTAGATTATCTAGTCCATCCCCCTGGGAAAGCAAAATAGTGTCCTAAAGTATACACCTTTTTAAATGTTTTTGGCTTGTTTTAAATGTTAATGGCCTAATCAAAGCAAGAGGAGGACTCTGCAAAGGAAGTTAAATTAACAGGTCCTTTCCATTGCTTCTCAATATCACTCTGTTTATGCCCTGGCTGTGAAATCTGTATCCCTGCTAATTATTTGTGTAGCTGATGGCTGCTGTTTTCCAATCAAGCATAAGGAATGTTTGAACCCATTTTTACTTGCTTACACTGAAACTGCCAGGCAGTTTTGCACAAGATCCCAGTTTGGCATGGGAACCATTCCAGGGCTTGAAAATAACTCCTGGAGTGTGCAGCAAGGTCTGCGTTTGTCAGTGTATCAGCTGTACTAAACATCTTGGCAAAGCTGCGGTGCCTCTTATTGCCCAAAGGAATCAGCTAGGTGATGCGCAGCATCTGGAATCTGTAGTTTTTAATTAACTTTATGATTATTTAGCACCATTATAGCATGTACAGGATTGTTGCGTTGTGCCTGCCCTTAATCACGTTGGCATGGCCATCAGTTCAAAGGCAGTTCAGCAGACAAAAGAATTTTCTGTGAACGTTCAACAGTGAGGAAGAGAAAAAAAATCTGTGCAGTGAGTTTTTTCTTGCAAATTCAGGGAAAGGCAGTATGCTTCTGTTTGTGTTCTGTTTCTTCATGTTTCTTACTCTTGAATTTCCTTCTGCCTGCAGCTGTCACGTGTGTGGGTTTGAGACGGAGATGAATGTCCAGTTTGTCAGTCATATGTCCCTCCACGTGGATAAAGAGCAGTGGATGTTCTCGATTTGCTGCACAGCGTGCGACTTTGTCACCATGGAAGAGGCAGATATGAAGGCTCATGTCAACAGCAAGCACACAGGTGATGATCCCCCTCTCCCAGCTGCAGCCATTGCTCTCTTCCTCGCTTCTTAGGTGCAACCTTCACACTTCCCATTAGCACTCTCTTCGCTTTCACTGAAACGCTTGCTAATTAAGGCCTGATCTCTGAGTTGAAGTGACTTGGACTCCAGCCAGGCAAATAATCTGGTAACGCAGATCAATTTTCAAGTTTAGCAAAATAAATGAAGGACTACTTAGCCCTCCTTCTTCCTATTCCCCTTATCCCCCAAATCCCCTCTCCTGTTGAAGTCAGCATAGTCCATTTGTTTTTCTGACTGGTTTACTGTTTCATCAAAACCCTGGTTTGGCTCCCGTGATGATAAGGTGACTTTGAGTGCTAACTGCAGATACCTGTCTGGAAGTTTGAAACACACAATATGTTGAGCTTCGCTCTTCAGTGTGTTTGCTTCCATGGTCTACCAGTTCGGGATTTCACGCTGATGTATAGCTGACACTGTGGTTCAGCAATACCGTAAATGGGACTTTCTGTTAAATAACAGAACAAGTCATGTGTTCTCTCCCTGGCCCTGTTCACTTCGTAGCCAAAGATAAGAGCAGCTTTCAAACAAGCTCCATATGCCTAGTCCAACTAATGAAGTCTGGCTTAATTTAAGGAGAAGAAAATTAGAATCCTTTTAATTAATTTCTCTTAGAACACCAGGCAGAAGCATTTTGTTGTCACAAACTACTAACAATTGCATTGGCAATACTGAACCAGAATTGCATCCAGCACAGTTTTCCCATTGCTAAATTGCTTCTCCTGTCCTACTGGAAATGAAAGTGGGAGAACAGGAGGAGAAGAGACAGAAGAATGCAGTTGTTTGTGCTCACAGGTACATAAGTGAAATGTAACTACAGAAATACAAGCTCCTGGAAAGCCCTCAAGGGATTTTATGCCAGCGTAGCTGCCAGCACTGCTCCCTGCTCTCTGTCTGAGGTGTTTGCATCTAACTCCTCGTCATAGATAGGAAGTCAAGGCAGATGAGAAATGCCACCCATAGCCACATGAAAAGCTTGCATTGGAGCTCAAAGCTGAGCTCAACTCTATCTTCCTGTCATGGCTAAAAGATTGGAGCTGCTGCTTGTCTTTTAAAGACCAAAAAACCCCCTTGTTCTTCCGTCACCCTGTCAAACGGAGCCCTTCTGCTGGCGATTCACATATGGCAAATACGGAGAGTTTAAAAAAAAAAGAGCCATTTGACTTACCTTATCCTGTGAGGTTACCAAGTCAAAAAAGGCCTGTTTGTAAGGATGTTGGCAAATGTCTTCAAATAAGCATAATTATTTTAAAACAGCTACTTGTACAGACAGGGAGCTGCAGATTTTCCTGCATTAAGAATTATGGAGCTTTTTAAAATTTCCAGCCTGTGTCTTACTAATAATCAGGATACATATACTTTGTTCTTGTGCCAGCACTGTCCTCTGTCTGAAACAGCACTCCACCTCTTGCTCCCTCCACCTTTCTTCCCTCCTTCCACAGCACTTATTCCCTTAGTATATTGATGGAGAACAACCTTCTCCTCTCTAAGTGTACATTGAGCCTTTTCGCATAGGAAACAGTTTTCTCTCTGTACCAGTCCCTCACTGCATTATGTTCTTGTCAGAACCCCTGCTCTCGACGTATGCAATCACAGCTGTACACGAAATGAAGTCAGTAGTGGTGGCAGTGTAGAAGAGCAGCAGATGCTGGGAACAGCTCACACAATAATGTTCTGTGCCCATATTTACCTTCCTTGAAGGCTCCCCCACGCTGATGGCTCGTATTCATCCCATCTTCTGCTCAGATTGTTCTTCAGTTTTCCTTGACCATTTCCAACTTAAGCACTCCTAATTTTTAGCAAAAATTCTTGTTACTGGCCTGTGAGGTCATAACCTTGTATTCTGTACTATTACATTTCATTCTGTTTCTATTGCTCTGGTCCCCAAGGTCAGTGAATCTTTCTATATGATATCTCAGTCATCGTCCCTATTGACAGCTCGAGTCAGATTTCATTAGTGCATTCCTACATTTTTACCTTGGATTTAAAGGTGCTGCCCTGGTTCAAAGCTAGGTACATAGGTACTGGTGTTTGCAGAGGCCTCAATCAGGGGAGTTCATCACACGGATAATATGAAGTTTTAGTAAAGTCTCTTTGTAACACAGCTCTGATTAAACCAAGACACAGATGGGAGGTAATAATTTGTCCATCCTTGCCTCATTGGCTTATGGCAGATTACAGCGGACAAGGGTTCATACGAGAACTCCCACTCTTGCTCGTTCCTAGTGTGCGACAGGGTTTGGGATTTGAGCATCATATGTTTATTGCACACGTAAGGAAACTCTGATGAGCTTCAGCTTTAGATCCAGTTAGGTAACAGGTTTTAAAATTAATTATCTTCAATAAGCGGTCTTAATAACAACAGATAAATCTTGAGACCACGCTGTTATTAGCCTGTCACATACATGAGGATGCTCCTCAGCACAGCAAATGAGATTATTCTCCTTTACCCTTCCTCCCAGATTTACCCACCAGACCCACGGAAACGGAAAGGTGGGGGAAGTTTAGCCTGGACGAGTAGGGCATCAACAGCACTTCTGGTTTCCGCACCCCAAAGTTACAGAAGCTCTGTTTCCTTTCTAGGTGACAAGTTCTTCATTGTTTTTGAACTCTAAGTTAATCAAAGTGTTTTGTGGTGATTTTTTTCAGGCTGGTAATGAGTTGTGTGCTTCCTTCCCACTGGCATTACAGACAGACTGTATTCTAGGATAAACTGAGAGATGTACTGTTGTAAATGCTAATGAAGGAGGTGCAACTATGGTTTCTTAACAGATCAATTAATTTCAGACTTGTTTATAAGCATGTTTGAATTAACTTTAAAAATTTTTCCTGAAATTTAAAACAGGATCATTGAGATCCTGTCTAATCTGCTGTACTAGTTATTGCTCTTTATTCGTGTTTTTCAGCTGAAGAAAGGAAGACACCCAGTGAATCTAACAGTCCATCTTCATCTTCACTGTCAGCACTGAGTGACTCTGCCAACAGCAAAGAAGATGCAGATATAACCCCAAAAAACAAGGGTTCAAACAACCTGCTAGTCATTTCTGTAGTGCCTGGTAGTCAGACCTCAGTGAGCACTGAAGAGAAGTCAGAGAAAGGTAAGATACTGTTAAACAAATACAAACTGTCACCTTCTGTGCCATGGAGCTGGCCGCAATGTAAGGAATATATTTTCCTGTTTGGTGTTTTTTTCTTTTCTTATTTTTCAGGCTTTGAATGTGTTTTCTGTAACTTTGTCTGTAAAACAAAAAATATGTTTGAGCGCCATCTGCAAATCCACCTGATCACGCGGATGTTCGAGTGTGATGTGTGCCACAAGTTCATGAAGACACCTGAGCAGTTACTGGAGCACAAGAAATGCCACACTGTCCCCACCGGTGGGCTCAAGTAAGGAAAGCAAGTACACAAACTTTTACTGTGTTAAGCATCTCTAATACTGTGGGGATAGGACAAAAGGAAGTCAGTTAGAAAGGGTTAGTTTAATGTCTGATAACCCAGATTTGGGGCTTGCTTTTATTTAGATAGGCCCAGCCTAGTCCTTTACAGTTGCCTTAGCGTACGTGTGCATCGCTATAGCAGATGGGTAACCTAGCAGCAGGGAGGTACCCACTGGTTCCTTTCCAAGTCAAACAGGAGACAGTTTGTGATGGGTCCTACAGAGAATGAGGCAGCACTACACAGAAGTGTTGGCAAAGAAAGAGGGGTTTTTTTGAAGGCATCGAGCAAAAGAGAGCACACACCACACGCTCTGTTCTGCACCTGGCTCAGCTAAACCCCGTGCAGTCTGTGCAGCTAGGTGTGAAGTTACAGCCTTAAAGGTTATGACCTTTGTAGACTAATGCAAAGTCCTCTCCGAGAATTAATAACTTTTATGCTTTCTGCTTTGGTTTGCAAGGCCCGGAACGCTCACTCTTGTATAAATTAACATGTAACAAGTAATATGCTCTGTGGCTTTGGCGGTGTCCTTTAAGGTCTGCTGGCGCAGAGCAGTGTTTCTAGAGGAGGGTGCCCTTATGCCCAAGCGGGACCCCTGAGAGGAGGAGTGGCTGCTGGGGCCGTATGCTTGCTCTCAGTGTTACGTAGGATGCGCATCGCTGGCCTGTGTTCCAGCTGCTGCAGGAAAAGAGGCTGGAACCGCTTCAAGCCCAGCACAGGACTCCCTGCTCCTGTTGCTCTTGCTAAGCACCCTCGTCTTTTCAGTGCACTGTGACTGTCACGTGAGGAGCACTCCACGCTTAATATTACCACGAGTACCTCTAGCAGCTTGCAGTTTTTGGAAACTGGTTCTGTTTCAGGCAGCGTCTGGTCTGTCTGCACAGAGTCTGTTCTATTTACCAAGGAGAAACCATGACCTATGACTCAGACCTTCCTGTCAGAATGGGCTTCTCAGTCTGCAGAAGTTATTCCTGCCCACCATATTAAGTAATAATTACATACCTTGAAAGCTGCACCTCAGAAAAAGTTGTGATTTTTTTTTTTTTAAGGCATCGACAAGAGCCTGAAGTGATCTAAGTAAACTGTATTTTTCTGTCTCCTGTTTGCTGTGGGGGAAGAGAAAAAAACGATTCCTCCAGCTCCAAGTCAAAATCTGAGATTCTGATCCAGAGAGCACCCAGCCCAGGAGAGGTATGTGTGCACAGCCAGCCAAGTTCTCTGTTGCAATAGAGCTAATCATGTTAGCAGCCTCAATGCCAGGCTCCCTCTCTGGATCAGAGTACTTGACATGCATCAGGAAAAGTGTCTGGACGTTTTAGTACCTGTTTGTCCTTCTGTATTACACACTGTGCTCAAAAGTCTCTTGACTAACAGGTAGATAAATATTAAACCTGTATGTGCAGCCAGTTGCAGTGAGGGCCAGCACACATGGAGGGAGGGGGTCTCAGCTTAGAAATGATCTGAAATGACAGAGCTCAATTCCAGACCTGCTAAATGGTGAACACAGATCAGCAGGAGGCAGAGATGTCTGTGAGATGGTAGCCCGGTGCCTTAGTTGTATGTTTTCATGTCGACCTGCTGTTTCAGCTCCCCAGCTAGCTCTGGAAGGGAGCATGCCTTGTCCGATAGAGCAGAGAACCCGGCAGGTAGCTGTCCTCACCAAATGCCCCACAACTGCATAGAGCAAAGCGGGTGTGCTGTGGGTTTGCTGGTGTCCGGGCTTGTTCAGCTCAGGCTTCCTTCCAAGCTTTCAGGATTCCCTCCTGCAGCCTTCTTGGCCCTTCCTGGTCCAGGAACTGTGGGTGAGGCCCTTTGCCATGTCCACCCCGGTCTGGACGCTCGCTGCTGTGAGTAAGCAGAGCCCACATCCTGTTCCCACACGGGAACAATTCCTGTTGTGGCAGCGGTGGCTGTCGGCAAACACTGCTGAATGCACGCCCCCTTTGAGCATGGCTAACTCATCTCCCAGAAATGGGAATCCCGGCAAATCATCCCAACTGACTGGCTTTCAGCTGCTCCTAGCAGGATACCCAGCAAGTGTATTGTTCAAGGTCACGTAAAAGGAATTTCCTAAGCTTTTGCTGTACATGTGGTATTACAAGTTTATTCCATCTTTACTTAAACAGCTGCTTTCATACTCATCTGTAAACACTCACTTTAAACCACTTCTTAATGGAAAAAATGGCAAAAGTGACTTCGTGCAAACTCTAGGAATGTCGTTACACAAAGTGCCGGTGAATCAGTCCCCCCTCTGCACTGCCCAGCCTGCTTGGCAGAATCTTCCCCAGCAAGGTAAGCCAGAAGATTAAACAGATGCTCCTTCAGAGGGAATCGGTGTTTTCCTAGGAGTGTGTGAGCACTACTGCTGTTAAATGGGCAAACCTCCTCTAAGCGGAGACATGGTGAGGTGAACCAAATGTTTTAAAGAGGCTTTACAGAGAGAACTAAGTGCCTTTTTCTCCTCTGTAGTAAGTCAGAGAGGGGCTGAATGACAGGGTTAAACCAGGACCTTCAAGCTGAGTGATTTTTTTTCTCTGTCCCTGCCCTTCCTCGCTGTGTTGCCAGGTGCCCATTCTGCATTTACTCCACCAACCGCCCCGCAGCGATGGAGTGCCACCTGAAGACGCACTACAAGATGGAGTACAAGTGTCGGATCTGCCAGACAGTGAAGGCAAACCAGCTGGAGCTGGAGATGCACATCCGAGAACACCGCCTCGGCAACCATTACAAGTGCGACCAGTGTGGCTACCTGTCCAAGACGGCCAACAAGCTGATCGAACACGTGCGCGTCCACACCGGGGAGCGCCCTTTTCACTGTGACCAGTGCAGCTACAGCTGCAAACGCAAAGACAATCTCAACTTGCACAAGAAACTGAAGCATGCTCCACGCCAGACTTTCAGCTGCGACGAGTGCCTGTTCAAGACTACCCACCCTTTTGTCTTCAGCCGCCACGTGAAGAAGCACCAGAACGGAGACTGCTCCGAAGAGGAGAAGAAGGGCCAGTATTCAACCTGCAAGGAAGGCAGTCCGCTCCTACCAGTGAACAGCTCCAGAAACCTCCTGTCCCCCCTCTCAGTTATGTCTGCCTCCCATGCTCTGCAAACAGTGGCTCTGTCAGCTGCGCATGGCAGCGGGGCAGAGCCAAACTTGGCAGCGAAAGCCTTGGCCATCAATGGCACTTCCCTGTGCTTTGATAAATACTGGAACTCAGAGTTTGCCCACCTTATTCCTTTAACAATGTTTTTCCCCAAAAACCACTACGATCTCACATTCCATCCCCCAAGACCTCAGACTGCACCGGCAGGGGCCTCTTCACCCAAGCACTCCTTCCTTGCCTACCTTGGACTAACAGAAAGGGCAGAAACTGTCTGAGGGCAGTTACCTTCTGTACCAAAAATAAATCCCTCAACGAACCCAGCAGGTATACATTGCTGCAGCACGTAGGCTGAAGAGGTAACGAACACTTGTACTATATCATTAGTAAGGTTTAGAAAATGGCTCTGTGTGTATACTTACTGCATTGACATGAAAGCTGCTTTATTAAATCTTCAAGAGGTGACCTACTGCATACTTCTACCTTCAGAGGCATGTTCCCAGTACTCTTATCTAAGAAGCTATTTTGTCTTGTTAAGCTGAAAAAAGAGTGTCCTTAATGGCAATCAGCACTTGTAAGATTACATACTGATGCATTTTATTTTTTTAGTCTTTGTGTACGTGCGGGCGCGTGAAAGAGAGCCTGCCTGTAGCGTGCCATGACATTGCTTTTGCACATCCTTTGTATTGGCTTATTATTATTTTTCTTTTTCCCCTTTCATACACTTCCTCCTTTCCCTCCCTCCCTCCCCCCTGAACTGCAGAGATGCGGAAGGAGAAGGCTTGGTTCAGGGTGGATCGGTGTATTACTTCAGTGCTGTTTGCAGCTTCCTTCACTTGTTCGATGCCTTGTACTCAGTTGTCAAGGTTTGAGAAGCTGGGGTAGAACCGATGAGGAAAAAGTTGCTTTCAGCACTGCAGGACGAGAGTATGGCAACGCAAAGCGTGCGTATGTGCACACACATGCATGTGCAGCAGGCCCAAACTTAACTGTTAGACAGGTAGGTGTAACAGACACCTGCGTCTGGGCCATAGCATACATCTTTTGTTTTAAAAGGGCATATTAATATTTTATATATATATATATATATACTGTATTATGCAGTGGTTACCTTTTAGTTTGCAGGAACAACTTGTATAACTAGAATTCTATGGTGGAAAAAAATCCAACAAGGGGATTTAGAAAAGGGTATGGATAAATTCTGGCTATAAATACTCAGACTAAAAAAAAAAGGCAGTTTTGCACAGTGCTTTAGTCTTGCACTAGTTTGTTTCTCACTTGCAAAAAAAAAAAAAAAAAGAAAAAAATTTCCATGGGCTGAAGGTAAGATGACTGTGTATTTGAAAAGGTACCAGTAACTTCTTTGAAATATAAAGCTATAAAAAGATGCTGTTTGAACCATACAGTTCTCTTTTATACCCTCGATATTTCAACTGTACTTGCAAATTCTACAGTCCTATCGCTACCCTCCATGTTGCTGTTAATACTTTATTCTTTTTTGTTAATGGTGGATAGAGTGTACAGCGCTAGGAAGCTAACTTTATACTTATTGAACGCTCCTCAATGTGGTCATTAAAATGACGTGTTATATGTGTAGCACTTTATTGCAGGAAGAAGCAAACGTGGATTGGTTGTATAACCTTTGCTAATCTCAAAATGCCAAGAGTGATCTTAAGGAAGAGAAGCTAACCGACTGTTAATCATGTTCCTTAGACAACTTAATATCCAGGAAGGAAGATCCGGATTAAAAATACTGTGCAATAAAATGGGAAGTATAGAATATGAAACATTTCAATGTTATCGTGTGACTGACAGGAATGCTTTCTTACCGGATTATTGTTTTCCACAGTGGCTCTTGGATTTGGCTCTCGCTGTCTTTCACCAAGTCTTAGAGATGTCTGACTGTGCTTTTGTCAGAGTCCCCTCCCTGTCCTTTGGCCAAGCCACCGTAGGAGGTGCCCTGAGTCACACCCACCGTGCTGCCCACCCCCCCCATGCTGTCCTGAAGGAGTGACTTGTGCAGGTTGTTGTGGGATGGGGGTGGGATGCAGCGTGGCAGTTGGAGCCAGCCCCTTCCTCAGGACAGCACTCAAACAATGCCCCAGTTCAGGAAGGCATTTCTGGTCCCCAAGGGCTCTTAGCCATATGTACAATTAGAAACATAATGTCAATGGTCATTAGTTCTTAAATTAAGCTTGTGTAGAAATAGTGTTTTGATGCAAAACTTGTGTCATTTAATCTGTTTGCAAGATTCCTACCTTTGTTTGCACTGAGACGGCCAAACATTCTCCGCTGTCATGACCAAACTCTTCCTGTTGAGGGAGGACATCCTAATCGGTGCACTCCTGTTCATGTACTGGAATGTGTTTATAAGGAGGAAACATCAAACTAGTAGCAGGTGATCATTTGGAATTATTAATTAAAGGACAGAGCAGTCCCACCATTTTGTTTACATTCCACAGACAGGTTTGGTTCTAATGAGCATGTGGCAGTTGTCTGTCTCTCGACGCAGCGAAGAAAAGCCATCTGTTCCAAAGCGTGTACAAACCTTTGTAACCAACCGACGTAACTCAGGGCCCTGTCTGCCATGCTTTACTGCACCAGAACTTTTAGTCACCCCCTAAAGCCCCCCCAAAGAGTACAGACAAAGTAGAAAATGCTGTCTAAGAAACTACTCAAAGCTTAAAAAAATTTCTACTCACAGCTGAGTATCTCAACAGGATGGAACATGCAGTCTGCATCCAGAAACCATATGAGTTCTTTGAAATACACTCGGTGCGTATGTTTCTCACCCCAGCATAGATGAGCAAACACTTCTGAATCAAAGAGCTTGTTTTTCCAACCAATGGGTAAAGTGCACCTGTCTACGAGGAAAAAGCAGGAATACTAGTAGGACACTTAAGGTAAACCAAGCCGCAGTTTACATAGGGCTGGAACTTCCAAGAATGAGCTGTCAGCATGCAAATAGTCCGCTGTACCAATATCTGACATAGTAATCTGTAATGTACCTAGGCAAGTTGTTTAGCACTTTGGAAAGGAGAAATTAATTATATCTGGCAAGTTATAGAAATTTTCTCTGTAAGGAAAACTGTGTTAGGAGGTTTTTATTTTTTTAAGAAGAAAAAAATACAGTATTTATCAG